>CAUOFW020002835.1:2792302-2827709 GCA_963454935.2 Ilex paraguariensis
AAAGATTGTAAAGTCTAGTTATCTTTTGAAATTCCGCTGCTTATCATAGTTTAATTCTTTGGGAATGTACATGCCATTGTGGGCATATTTTTTTGGGTTAACATGTAAATTTGATGGATTGATTATATAGTAGTTAATTGGACCCGGTGTGGTCATTATAGTAGAATTGCACAGGTTGGATTTTGTGGTAGAGCTCCCCGTACAAAGGAGACTCTGCCCGAATTTTGTTAAAATATCAATGGTTGATGGATAAAAATTTCTTATTTATGGATTTATTTAGTGCTCTCATGATTGTGAAAGGTTTTAGAATGTAATGTCGTCCGAGGGGGTATTTGGGGCGTTACAATTGCATTGTGTGATGGGAGACGGTGAGGGCTCGGGTGGATGTGCATGAGTGAGTCTCATATCATTCCATAGCATGACATGGTGAAATTCCAACATAAAATTGTATAATTTGTTTGGAATGTTGTTTGGTATGAATGTTAAATGTAAACATTGCATATGAATTTAGGTGGGGAGTAGCTTTTGTGGGAATAACTCTATTGGGCGTTAGCTCACCCAATACAGGAAACATTTCAGGTGCGAGATACACACCGGTGCAAGACTCCCAATCCGAGCCCCATGGATGAAGAAAGCCGGAATGTGGCTTTTAATTTGAAGTTTTGTAAAAATTTAGTTTTTGGACATGTAATTATATGGAATTACTTGCATGGAACTTGTATATATATAGAGTTTTATTATGAAAAACTATGTTTTTGCAAAACATTCACTAAGTTAGTTTTTTGGACTATTTTAATGAAATCTTGCATGCTATTATATGTTTACTTTTAAATAGACCCGGTGTGGTCAATATTATATATTGGACCTCGGATGGGTCATGTGATTGTTTGATGCATAGGTTGTGTTTTGGGTAGAGATTCTCGTACAACGGAGACTCTGCCCAAATTTTGTTAAATTAAGGACCACCGATTTTTGGGGTTTCATAGCTTGGTATCAGAGCATAAGTGACAATCTACCTAGGGCTTGATGGGGCATGGGTTTAGACCATTGCATGCATTGTGTATCTCATGTTATGTGGTATGTGTTATGTGAATTATATGCATAGTGAAATATATATGGAAAGGAAAAGCACTAGGGTTAGAAAACATAACCTTGGGGGTCGAAAAGAGAATGAACGGGATATTTCAGTATGTAAATGTCTACTAGTGGTGGCACACGCTCTACTAGTGAGACAATGAGAGAAATCTCAAATGTTCAACTTTGATCCCTACTTTGGGATACTAAGTTAGTGCTCTATTATTATATAATTTGTGTGAGGGATTTGGGCTTAGAGGTTGAGACCTTGGAAGATCCATTGCATGTGAGTTCTCCCCTAGGAGCTAGGGTGAGTATTGATCAGATATATCGGGGTTGTGAGTTAGAGATCTCAGGAATTCTACTCACCGTAGACCCTAGGGTCATGGACATGTCGAAGTTCGATGTTATCCTCGGGATGGACTGGTTGGCAGCACACTGAGTTGTCATTGACTGTGATCAGAAGAGGGTCACTGTCTACACACCAGACGGTGTTTGTTTTAAGTTTCAGGGGGAAAAGCACAATGTTTTGCCCCAAGCCGTGTATAACTCTCGATGGCAGAGATAGTTGATGGGTTGGCTTGTGAGCCTTACTTTGGAGGACGAGGTGAGATAGGAGTTGGGTCTACCTCGAGTTGTCTGTGAATATGAGGATGTTTTTCCAGACAAACTACCGGGATTATCTCCTTATAGGGATGTAGACTTCAGCATTGAGTTGCATCCCGGTACATCGCTTGTTTCTATTACTCCACATAGGATGGCACCAGCTGAATTGCAAGAACTCAAGGTTCAATTGAAAGAATTATTGGATAGGGGATTTATTAGATCGAGCACTTCACCTTGGGGCGCTCCGGTATTGTTTGCTAAGAAGAAGGACAAGACCCTTCGATTATGCATAGACTATCGGTAGTTGAATAGAGTTACTATCAAGAATTGGTACCCTTTGCCGAGGATTGATGACTTGTTTGATCGATTGAGAGGGGCATGGGTCTACCACAAGATAGATCTCTGCACTAGTTACCATCAGTTGAGAGTTCGGGAGGCAAATATCCCTAAGACGGTGTTCAGAACGCGGTATAGGCATTTCTAGTTCACAGTGATGCCATTTGGATTGACGAATGCTCCGATAGCATTCATAGATCTCATGCATAAGGTATTCCAACCCTACCTAGATCAGTTTGTCGTGGTATTTGTTGAAGATATCTTGATTTACTCCAAGTCTGAGGAGGAGCATGAGGATCATTTGAGAGTTGTTCTCCAGACCTTGAGAGACCACCAATTCTACACCAAGTTTAGTAAATGTGAATTTTGACTTACGGAGGTGAAATTTTTGGGACATGTGGTGTCAGCTTCGGGTGTATTTGTGGACCCGGAGAAGGTTGAGGCAATCATGAGTTGGGAGAGACCAAAGTCAGTCTTCGAGATATGCAGTTTCTTGGGATTGGCAGGGTACTATAGGAGGTTCATCGAGGACTTCTCCCGATTAATTGCACCTATGACGAGATTAGCCCGAAAAAAGGTCAAGTTTGAGTGGAATGATTTGTGTAAGAAGGCTTTCCAGGAGTTAAAGAGGAGGCTTATTTCAGCCCCTATTTTGATTGTTCCAGATAGAGGACAGAGGTACACGGTATACTGTGATGCCTCTAGAGACGGGCTAGGTTATGTTTTGATGTAGTCCGGGAGGGGGGTTGGCTTATAGTTCTCGGCAGTTAAAGAACCACGAGCAGAATTACCCCACACATGACATGGAGTTGGAGGCCATTGTCTTTGCCTTGAAGGCTTGGTGCCACTATCTATATGGTGAGCAATTTGAGGTGTTTTTGGATCACAAGAGTCTGAAGCATATCTTTACATAGGAACACCTCAACATGAGGCAACGCAGGTGGATGGAGTTTCTGGAGGACTACGACTTCACTTTACATTACCATCCCGGTAAGGCAAATGTGGTGGCTGATGCACTTAGCAGGAAGTCACGGGGAGTCTTGGCTAATGTAGCTTCCCGGGAGTGGTAGATGCTCGAGACTGTGGGATAGTTCGGGCTGTGTTACATAGGTCAGACTCAGGGTGCTTTAGGGAACTTGGTGGCTACGCCTTCCCTATTGAGCAGAGTGATCGAGTCTCAGGGGCAAGATACTGAGATTTTATCCATAAAGGATGGGGTACGATCGGGTACAAGTGATGAGGGCTGGGCCATTCATTCGGATGGTAGTCTTCAGTTTAGGGGAAGGATTGTGGTCCCCAGTTTGTGGAGCTGAGAGAGGAGATCCTTAGAGAGTTCCATTGCTCCCATTTTGCTATACATCCAGGTGGCACGAAGATATACCATGATCTTCATTGCCAGTATTATTGGAGCGGAATGAAGAAACACGTTGGAGATTTTGTTAGCCGATGTCTCACGTGTCAACAGGTAAAAGCTTAACACCGAACACTAGCAGGGTTACTCCAGTCTTTGGAGGTAGTTGAGTGAAAGTGGGAGCATATCACGATGGATTTTGTGACTCACTTGCCACGGACATCGTAGGGAAATGATACAGTGTGGGTGATAGTGGATCGACTTACAAAGTCGGCACATTTTTTGATTGTGTAGATGACCTTCACACTAGAGGAATTCTACAGGTTGTATATACGAGAGATTGTCTGGTTGCATGGGGTACCTGTATCTATAGTATCGGATCGGGATCCCAAGTTTACGGCTCATTTTTGGGAGAGTTTCCAGTGAGCCATGGGAACACAGTTGATGATGAGCACTATTTTTCAGCCTCAAACGGACGGTTATTAGGCGAGCATACAGATGGCACCCTATGAGGCACTATATGGGAGGCCATGTCGTTCTCCGATTTGTTGGACGGAGGTAGGAGAGAGATCTTCTATAGGTCCAGAATTGGTTAGAGACACCTCGAAGAAGGTGAACTTGATTCGAAAGCGTCTTCTCACGGCTCAAAGCCGATAGAAGAGCTACACCGATAGACGGCGACGACCTCCAGAGTTTGAGGTGGAAGATCATGTTTTCTTGAAGGCGATGCCTAAGAGAGGAATGGTCAGGTTTGGTAAGTGGGAAAAGCTATCGTCGAGGTATATCAGGTCCTTTGAGGTACTCGAGATGGTGGGTGCAATGGTTTTCGATTGGCGTTACCGCCAAGCTTATCGGGGGTTTATACGATATTCCATGTCTCTATGCTCCGGAAGTATATCCCAGATCCGACACATGTGGTGGATTGGGGTGAGTTGATTGTTGATGCTGATGGGACCATCAAGGAGGGATCAATGCGCATCATGAATAGTCAGATCAGATTTTGCGAGGCAAGACAGTGAGGCTAGTGAAGGTGTTGTGGCAGCACCGAGGAGTGGAGGAGGCGACATGGGAGCGCAAGGACACTATCCGTACCAATTATCCATTCTTATTCGAGGATGGAGGTGGAGGTTCATTATTATACTTTTAAGTATAACATACTTGTCGCATATGCATGTGGTTAAATGTGCATGGGTGTGTGAATTTCGGGGATGAAATTCTTTTAAGGGAGAAAAAATGTAAAATTCAGGAAAATTTGAACTTTTTATGAAAAAGGGTAAAATGGTAATTTGCCACTATATTGCGGGTTTAAAATCCATATTTTTCTAGAGCTTAGATGACACAACGGACCTCACTGTTGAATTCGTATCACGAAATCGAGCTGCTCTGTCAATTTTCGTCGAATTCCAAGATAGTCAAATTTTGCTCGTTTTACAAAATAATTGGGTGACGAATGACCTCACGAGCGTCCCCAAAAATGAGTTTTATAAAATTTTCTTAGAATTGGATTAAACTTCAAATAAAATTAATTTGAACTTAAACCGAGATGTAATGAATCGTTTCGGGACGAAAAACAGACTTGAACAAGTGGGGGCATGTGGCTCGATGTGAGCCAAGTCTTTAAAATTATAAATAGGGGCAAATATCTGAAAAAATCAGATATTTTCTCACCCCTTGGTCGGCTGGATCAGACGTTTGAGAGAGAAAAGAGAGAAAAGGAAAAAATCAATTTTCTTCAAGCTTTCTCCTTCGATTCGCAGAGTTTCGTCACTCGGAATCCATCGAGCCAATAATTAAAGTTGGTCTACACGATAAGGGCTACATCTACTAACCAAAAATGAATAATTTCACCGAAGATCCAAAGAAAGAATTTTGGGAAATCAAGGTTTTGGGACTTAAGAGGTGTTCTTGAAGCTTTTTCCATTCGTATTACACTTCAAGAGGTAGGGTTCCCTCCTACTCTGGTTCATTTCTAGCCTATAATGTTCATAAGGGGCTGTTATATAGGCTATTTTATTGGCTGTTTTGTAGAATATTTTGGGACTGTTTTATGGGCTATTTTGTGCACTATTTTATGGCTGTTATGTGGGCTATTTTTGGGGTTGTTATGCGGCCTATTTTGGGGCTGTTATGTGGGCAAGTTATGTTTTTATATAAATTATGCCTTGCATGGGGATTTGAGAAATGCCTTGAATGATTGAAGTGTCATTTTGATGAAATTGAAATAACATGCTTGGATGTTATGGTGTGTTGAAATCATATGCTTATGAGGTGATTTACATTGGAAATGTAAATGTTGAAATGTGACAGAAATAATCCATATGACATTCATTACACATGGATATGTCATGGCTATTGAAATTGCTCATTTGGCATCCTTGCATTTTGGGTATGAGGTTGGCATCACATTCATAGGCTTAGGCATGGGTGTGGGTATGTATGCATGGTTTAATCAAACACCACTCTTTGTGATTGATATGTGGACTCGAAAATGTGGGATTGAAGATCCAAGGAAGTCACATGGTTGCATAAGAAAAACTTGTGTCGGGTTTAGCAAGAAGAGCTAGACACTCCCTCTGGTGAAAAACCCGGCTACTTGGTTCATACATTTCCCTGAGGTGAAATTCTGAAAAAGTGTAATGGTGTACGTAGTCAGTCGATGTGATTCCAGAATCCGATACCCAACAAAGACACATGATTTTGTAATATAAAGTATTAATTCGAAGGGAAACATCTAAAAATGAATTAGTTTTATAAACACATAGTTTGTATTTTAAAAATTATCATTGGATGTATTCCATCAATGATAAAGGTTTTTACACGTGCATTGCATTGTGTGATGGGAGTCGGTGAGGACTCGGGTAGATGTGCGTGAGTGAGTCTCATCTCATTCCATAGCATAACATGGTGAAATTTCAACATAAAATTTTATACTTTGTTTGGAATGTTGTTTGGTATGAATGTTAAATGTAAACATTTCATATGCACTTAGGTGGGGAGTAGCCTCTGTAGCAATAACTCTACTGGGCGTTAACTCACCCTATAAAGGAAACATTTCAGGTGCGGGATATACATCGGTGGAAAACTCCCAATCCAAGCCCCATAGATGAAGAAAGCCAGAATGTGGCTTTTGGTTTGAAGTTTTGTAAAAATTTTGTTTTTGGACATGTAATTATATGGAATTACTTGCAATGGAACTTATATATATAGAGTTTTATTGTGAAAAATTATGTTTTTGCAAAACATTCACTAAGTTAGTTTTTGGACTATTTTAATGAAATCTTACATACTATTATATTTTTACTTTTAAATAGACCCGGTGTGGTCAATATTGTATATTGGACCTTGGATGGGTCATGTGATTGTTTGATGCACAGGTTGTGTTTTGGGTAGAGCTTCCCATAGAAAGGAGACTCTGCCCAAATTTTGATAAATTAAGGACCCCCGATTTTTGGGGTGTCACCCTAGACCATGGAATTGTGGTAATAATTGTATTGTTCTTGGCTTAATATTAAGATTTGGAGCATCTGGTGGAAAAGAAAAACATGATGGGACATTAGTTCATGTAGGGCGTAGATATTCTCTTAATGGTCGAATATTTTGAACTACTTCTTCTCTAGGTTGTTCTTGTCTAAGTACGTTTCTAGCCATACTTAATTCAAAAGATTCTTGAGTAGATGCAGATGATGAAGACGAAGGAGATGATTGATTTACAGATCCTACGGATGAATGAACAGACATAAACTATTTTAAAAAAAACACACTTTATATATATATAATGTAACTAAACAACTTTTGTATCTTATTTAATTTCAAATTACTGTAACTCCCCGGCAACAGTGCCAAAAACTTGATTTGTACTTTTTAGTGATCGGATTAATATTATACACCTAAGTATAAGTGGTCGAATTGTAATTTTCTCGATTTTAAGTCCAAGTATCGATCCCACAAAGAGTTTTAACAATTTGGAAATGAAATAAAATAGTAAAGTTGCTAATTCGAATAAGACAGCATGTGATAGCTTGTGATGTGAGCTTAGATTAATAATGAGTTTACGTAAATAGTTATGTGCAGATAGAGTAAAAAAAATAATAAAAATATCCTTCAGTTCAAGGATCCCGTATGCATTATATTGGTTAAATGCTACCTTACAACAATCAACTTCCATTTTACTAGCAAGTCAATTGGTAGGTCTGATGTATATAAACCATCACACAGCAACTTCTTAGGTTAGCTGGTAGTATATATGACAATTGATTAATCCAAGCAAACCAGAAGGACAAGTCATTTGTGAGGAATACTTTAATAATTCATTTGTCTTCATAATAGTAGGTGCATACATAATAAACCATAACACAACCACTTCTTAGGTCAACCGGTGGTAGTAGTCATAACACAGCAACTTCTTAGGTTAGTTGGTTATTGATATGTCAATTGACTAATCCAAGCAAACCAGAAGGACAAGTCATTCATGAGAAATACTTAAATTATTCATTCGACTATATCTTGTGATACATATATTGTTAAACATCCTCAGCGTTCTGGTGGAGGACTAGCCATACCGATAGGAATTCCGTGGTTGTTAGACTGGTAATATTATCCTTTACGCCAGTTAAACGATCTAAGTAATCCAGAAGGACGAGTCATTCATGAGGATCACTTAGGTCATTCATCAAATTGTTATATATATATATAAGTTAAACCCTAATAACCCAGAAGGATTATTTAGGTTTTGTACCATGCATCAGTTAACATCCTCAGCATTCCGGGGGAGGACTAGCCATATCGATAGGAATGCCGTGGTTGTTTTACTGGTAGATTGATGATGCACTGATGACATACTTCCAAGCACAGCACCAGAAGTACATACATCACTGTATCATGCATGAAGCATATAATACATAGATATATAAATATATAAAACATCAATATTTCTAGAATTTAACCAGTATTATACATATGTTTACTTCTCACTAGAGGATATACGGAACAATTCACGCTCCATTGCTACAGACAAGCAAGGAGTGCAGGCAGTTTTCATTACAACTGAAATTAAAAGACAGAATTTAAAATGTCTGTCACAAGGAACAACTGAAACACAATCACCTTTATTATCAGTTAAGACAAAAAGGTGACGACAGTTCAACTATTTGAATAGAAAGATACAACATAAATGTAAAAGTACAAAGTTTAGACTAAAGTGCATCACGGACCGGATCGTTTTTGCAACTTCTCTTTTTCTCTTTCTCTTATTTCTTTCTCTTTTCTTTTTCTCTCTTGGTTTTCTCTCTTGGTTCCGGCCTGTTGAAGAACGAAGCAAGGCATGGCTATTTATAGCCATTTGAAGAAGTAGGAGGTGGAAGGCTGGAGATAGGATCAAGGGGGACCGTCCAGACGCCATCACCATCGTCCAGACGGTGATGCTTTGCTGGAAATTTCAACTTGCGTTGTATGCTGACTCTTCTTGTTGGGAAATTACACTTTGGCCTTTATTATTTTATGCT
Organism: Ilex paraguariensis; assembly: GCA_963454935.2. Lineage (NCBI taxonomy): Eukaryota > Viridiplantae > Streptophyta > Magnoliopsida > Aquifoliales > Aquifoliaceae > Ilex > Ilex paraguariensis. The sequence goes on from CAUOFW020002835.1 coordinate 2,801,171, forward strand.
TTTATGCATTGCTCCTTGTATTCTTCGGTATTTCAGCATTTAACCTGCAACTTGTAAACATAACATACATAAAACCCTAATTACCACACAAACCCTGATTGACTCTAATTAATAGTTTTTAGTTATTTTATCACACCAATTTGACTCATTAACTATTCTAATTTATATACTAATTAGGGTTAATCAGTGGGCCTTGCATAGGCCATGGTGGAGCATCATGGGCCATTGCCTGGGGGACCATTGGGTTGCAAATATAAACATTTTGTTTACTTTAAAGATCATGTATGTATAAATCTAATATCCTTTGCGTTGTAGGTGGCATATACCATGTGCACAAGTCGAGGCACGTGCTTAGGAATTATAGAGATTAGTTAGACCAAATGCATGATGATCAGATTGTGCACTATTTCTTTTTCATAATTTTCAAAGTCACTAATTTTCAATAATAGCTAAAATTGAATTTGAATTTTTGAATGATTTTAGATAGTGTGGTAGCCATATACTCCAGAGGTACTATTAGAGTTACTGCCACACTACATGAGTATGCGAGACTTATGGATGATGTGAGCACCAATTATCTACTGCTTGGTAGTAAAGTGGTATTTCCCTAATCATGTCATGCGCCAGTTTGGATTGAAGCAAGTTATATCAGAGGCATTTGACATTGGGAGAGCACTTCATGCTACAGATCGACAAGGTAGAGTAGGTTATGATTCGAGAGCTGCGCATCAGTCCTTTGTTGAAGTATTGGGGCATCACTAGGAGCTTATTAGTACAAGAGAGACACACTAAGGGGTGATCGATATCCATGACTCATACATGGTTTGGTACAGTCGTCTCACACGACAACTTATCAAACTCTGTTTGATAGGCCACTTGTAGAATTCCAACATATGGGTACCATCGTTAAGATATTGGCAAGCTAATGCATATCTACACTAATCAATATCAATAAAATTACTTATGTTTGCTTATGTATTTCCGTGACATGTTCGCAAGAGCGTACCCTTGTATAGATTCTCTCGATCACACATGATATTCTTGAGGCTGCTACGGACACAACACATTCACGTGGCAGTACATGGTGTATGATCTCTTAGTTCCACCTAACTTCAGGCTATTCGAGAGGACCACCGTCTTCATCAGAACCTGCACCCATCCTACAACTTGCACCTTTTTGACCTCCCCTATACATACTAGACCTCATGGGGTTATGGTACGACGATAGAGACCTCATAGACACTCAAGTAGATTAGGATGCCGACACGCCACCAGCCCTAATTGAAGCTGAGTGGGTACCGGGGCCAAGTATACCTTGTCAAACACCAACCCTTAGTGTAACTCATGAGGCATCATCCCCTATTAGACCTCAACATAAAACACCCCTGAGTATAGCTTGTCTGACACCATCCCCTAACAAACCTCTACATACCCCCCACCCCTAGTGGACCCCATCAAACACCAATAGAGAATGTCACTCAAGAGAGTGACACTGTCACTAATGCTCCCATTCATGAGGCAGACACACCCACACAAGATGCCTCTCTAGTTATATCGTCTAGAAAGCCTATAGTTGAGGATGCACACTTGATATTGCCTCTACACGTTGTATCACTCAGAAGAGTGAGACACATGTTGATATGACTCCACTTGCTCAGCTTATGTCTCATCTTTGAGGTTGAGGTAGGACCACAGTGTCTAAGGTTAGAGAGAATGCCTCACAAGTCATTTAGGGGAAGCCCTCAGAGTTGGAGGTCTGACGTGCTAAACGGAAGCACAAGAAGCCAGCTTGCAGCACGTAGTTTTATCATGACTTTTCACTTTATCACTTTATTCATTTTTATGTAATGAAATAGTTTTATCATTTTCCCTTTAACTTTACTAGTACTTATGTAGATTGGTAGGGTGTTTTTTGTGGTTGTGGTGGTTTGGTTGGGATTGTTTAATTATGGGTTGTTTGTTTGGTTGTGGTTGTGGTTATGGATTGAGGTTGTTTGGATGTAGTTTATAGGTTATTTGCATAGGCGTATGTTGTTGGTGATATTGTGTATAAAGGTTGCATTTTTTTGTGGGATTCAATTTTTAGGGGAAACTCTGCCCAAATATTTTTAAATTTATTTGAAACTCACTTGAGTTTTTCATTCTTCAGAGGCAGATATTCTTTTCCAAAGTTCAAATTTTGTTGTTTTTCTTTTTCTGTTGTGCAAGAAACTCCTATTAAACAAATTTGTTAACACATGAGACTAAAAAATACATGTTATTTAAATTGCAAATGAAAGTACAAACACACCATTACATATATAAACCTAGATTACTAGAAATATATAAATCAACAAAGTTTACACACAACAATTATAATAACATCCACATGTTACAACATAATTGTAACTAATCAATTATTTTCTATCATGAGCAACCATTTTCGTCTGACATCTCAATATCAGAAATACTTCCTACTTTTCCACTCATTGGAAGCATAAACGTGCTTCTTCTATCAAACCTCCTTCAGCACGGTCGATGCGACGGAGGTTGAACCGATTTAAACGTATTGTCATACAATTGTTTTTTGCTCGAAAACTTAACAATGCTCATTCCAATTGTTGAGGAGTGTCAATCGACATATTAATGGCAATTTGGAGAGGCCTACATATATTGCAAGTGTGAAAATCTTCACTTAGAACTTCTTTTGTCTCAAACCATATTGTCATTCCTCCATCATTGTATTTACGGCCCTCTATGAGTAATGAAAATGAGGATTCAGTGGATAGAAGAACACATACTCTAATGCCCAATGATGACATCCAAACACCAAGCATGGACTATAATTCATGGTTCAAAATGAAAAGTATACAATAAGGCATTTACACACATTGTGTGATGCCCCTAAAATCAGGGGTCCTTTATCGACCCGTTGATCACCCATCAACCCGCGAAAGTACCATTGATTGCCGCATAACTCGACACCACATTATTACACCCCTTTCACCAGGATCGTAACCAATATTGAGTTTGACCAGAGTCTCCCTTGTAACGGGTAATCCTAAATGCATTGCCTATATACATTTCATTCACTTGACCACCCCAAGGTCCAATATACATACATTTGTCCCTAATATTACCCCATTTACCTCCTTTGAACAAAAAGACTCATGGCCCGAAGGCTTGGCAATGTTATTTGGAATTTTTCTACTAGTAAGTGAAGACTTTCTACCAGTAGATGAGCCTAGTTTTCCCCAAATTCAATCTTTTTTTCAATTTTCACTCACCCAATCTCATACAACATTCACTTACACTCAAATAACATCAAATTCTACACAAAATATAGATCATATGAGTCCATTTTACAACCCTTTATACAACATTGCAATCCCAAAATCAATTACATAATTGTTTTACAAAAATTTTAATCTAAAGTCACAACTCAACTTTCGTCATTAATGAGGGTCCAAATGAGAGCCTTCCACCGGTGTTTGTCCCACACTTGAAATGTTGTTCCCATAAAGGGTGAGCCACGCTCAATAGAATATCTTCTAAAGAGGCTACTCCCCAAGCTAGATGCATATGAAATGCTCACATGCAATTCAACAATCAAACAAGCATTCATCCAAGAACATAAACTTTAAGATTGAATGTCACAATGCTATGTTATGTTATGAGGTGAGATTCACACATGCAATGCAACCCGATCCTTCACCGGCTCCCGTAATACATACAATGCCATGTGTATGCACTCGGGCATTCCAAGCCCCGCCATTGATATTGCACATCCAAGGACTATTTTATAAAATGAACCATGTGTCTTTCTTGGGTATGTGATTTCCTGGACTTGCACCAATGGTCCACCACACCGACATGGATTTTGGTATCCCACCTCTGGTTTCGTGTACACCAATACACTTTTTTGGACTTTCACCATTGGAAGTGTATAAACCAGTAACCGGGTCTTACACCTGAGGGAGAGTCTTGTCCTTCTTGCTATACCCGGCATGAATTTTCCATGCAACCTGTGCCACTCAATCTAACCTAGGTCCAACCTTCCTGAGTCTACGCCTCAACCACCAAGAATGGTGTTTGATCCAAAAATATGCATACACCCACACCAATGTCACATGCTCACGAATATGATGCTTCCCGTGCAAATGCAATGTAATGTATAATTCCACTTCATATCATTATACAACCAAGATTTCAATTGCAATTACAACATCAAGTTCAACATGTCATGAGCACAATATGAACAATTTCAATTCCTTAAGTAACTTATATCATAAAGCATATAATTACATTCCAACATCATCACATTCCCAAATTGTCAATTATATCAGGGGCATATAATTACAATCCATATTCTCACCAATCATATTACAACATTTTCAATGAAACAAACATGCTAGATTAACATAAGCATTTTATCAAACACCCAAAAGGCATACAATCATGTAACACACAATCATGCCCAATTTATCACATATCTCATGAATTTACCAAACAATAATTTCATAAACCCAATTCATGCAAGATTGGTTTAGCACATTTTTATACCCATATCTCATAATCTAGCTACACTAAGAGTACATCAACTAAGAGAATTAATCTCTAATCAAACTACCTATTTCATACGTAACCCTACGTTAAAAATATACCAAGTTAGGAGGAGAACTCTACCTCTTGAAGCGTAATACACACAGTAGGAACTCCAAGAAACCCAAATCAAGCTCCAACTCTTGATTTCCAAAAATTCCTTCTTTGAGACTTTGGCACAATTCCCAATTTTTGGTACGTAGGCGTAGCTCTCGTCACGTAAAGCAACTTTAATTTTTGGCCTGAAGTGTTTCAACGAACGGTTGGCCCTAGATAGTAGAGACAAGCTTGAAAAACTCTTAATTTTCTCACTCTTCTCTTCCCTTTTCTTTTCCAAAAAACCCAGCAGCCACTATGGGGGAAAATCTGATTTTTCCTTCTTTTTATACCCCTAGTATACTTGGCTCACTACGCGCCACACATTTTGTCTTTTACTGATCCGTTTTCGTCCTGAATCAATTTAATCTCGTTTCATTTTGAGTTCAATATATTTTATTTGAACTAAGTTTAAATTATTTTTTGTAATTTTGCAATTAAAACCCAATCGTGTTTATTTTAGTCACGTGACACCCGATCACATTGTAAAACGCAAAAAAAATTGACTATCTCAAAATTCAACAAAAATTGACTGGGTAACTAGATTTTGTGAGAAGAATCTAATGGTGAGGTCCATTTCATCATCCAAGTTCTAGAAAATTTTGGGTTTTCAATCCGTGTCGTAGCGACTAATTACCATTTTGTCTTTTTCATAAAAATTCAAATTTTTTTTAGTTTTACCCATTAAATAAATAGTAACATTGTGATACAGTGGTGGTCATGCAACATTGTTTGGCTAGCTTTTCTACAAGCCATGTGATGAAGTGAATTAACCCTGATTTTGTAAGATCATTCATTGTATTCTGATTGTATTTATGATCCTCGAGGTAGAGGCACACAAAAACATGACTATGTGACTAGAGATTGATGAATTGATTAAACATTGTATGAGTACAGACTGCTGAAGTTATGGCCCTCTCAGTCGCACTGATGAACGACTACATATTTGTGTATCTTTTTTGCAAGACATGTGATGGAATGACTCAACTCAGCTTGTGTACGATCATGCGTTGTCTTCATACTACAATTATGGTCCATCTCAATCGCACTGAAAGTGTGTGACTACTAGCTAACTAAATGACTCAACACTATGGCGAGACATGTGACTAAGGCAATGGATACTTGTGTATTTGCCCAGCTTTTTCTACAAGACGTGTGATGAAGTGACTCAGCCCTGATTGTGTAAGATCATTCATTAACTTTAGATTGTATTTATTGCCCTATCAGTCACACTGAAGCATGAATCTGTGAGTAGAGACTGCTGAATAGACTAAACATTGTAGGAGTAGAGATTGGTGAAGTTATAGCCCTCTTAGTCACACTAATGAATGACTACGTATTTGCTCAGCTCTTCTGCAAGACATGAGATGAAGTGACTCAAACCTGATTGTGTCCAACAAATAATTATGGTCTATCTCAGTCACACTGAATAGTGTGACTACATACCAATGAATTGACTCAAAACTATGGGGGGACATGATTATATACTGGTAACTAAACATTGTGTGACTACATAATGGTGAATTTATGGCCCTCCCAAGTCCCACTAATGCATGACTCCATATTTGTCTTGCATTACGAAACCAAATACCACTATATAAACACCTTATACAATTTTGATATCCATATACTAAATTATGTTTACATCAAGAGTGTCAGTAGTTTCAAATAATCGCACACATCAAATGGTCTGGTTGTTGAAAGAGTGGTATGATGATTTCAAAAGTGAGAAATTTATAGATCCACAAGAGAATTATTGTAACGCCCCAAAAATCACCTTGGATGGCATTATAATTTAAAATCATTCACATCATGAGAGCAACTAATAAAATTCATCAATAAAGAAATTTCATTTACCAAATGTAATATTTATGACATCATTCCCAAAAAAATATGCCAACACATGGCTATTATATCCCAAAAGAATATGATCAACTATGACAATTACATCCCAAAAGAATTACATTTATACTCGCAGCGGAATAACAAAAGATTAGTCTTTACATAATCTCAACAAAACAAATTTAGTCTATCACCTAGGAGAGTATAACCCTAAACGTCCACCTCGGGATCCCCGAGCCCGTCTAGTGGAGCTTCCCAATGTATCGGCTCCTCAACTCCGAGCTCCTCGTCTAGACCACAATCTAAAAAATATATATTTTGTAGGGGGTGAGCACTAAGCTTTGTAACAACATTCCTCCCAATCTCGAACAAGGTTTAGAAAACATATAAAGCAAGTCAGCTTCATTTTACAAATATCATATATCAATTCTTGAAATAAAACCGGGATATTTCAACGGATCTCAAGTTTACACAATAGCAATAATTTAAATGAATAGTAAAATAAATTTCCCAATAATAAACCATTTTCAACCATAAACTATTTCCCACAAGTTCTTGTAGAGTCTCATACCTCCACAAGCTCTTGTAGGAAACTAATTCCACACAATAATAATAATTGATCAATAGTGTCATCCCATATTCTCATGTATGTTGGTTACTTCCCATGAATCTACACAGCGACTCTACCTCGTTCACCCCCATCATAACCACACAAACCACTTTAGGAAAGGTGTATACCATCTCCCACGGCATTGGAAAATCCTTCCCAGGAAAGGTATACCATCCCTCAGCCTCGAACTTACGTGAACAATAGTGGTTGCTCTCACAAATAACAAACCACTACAAGTATTAGGAAATCATCTCACCCCCACTGGGATAGACTAATCTCTAACACTCTACGGCAGTGCTCGAATGCAATTCAAGTTCATCACAAAAACCATACAAGGGATGTACTAACAACCATTTAATCAAATCACAAGTCAATCCAAAAACCCCCAATTTTCATAGTTATTATTTTTCCAACATAACAATTCAATAAAATAAGCAAGAGATCTTCAAAAGATAAGCTTTTATTGTTCCAATCAAAGCACTAGAGTTTTGAAATCAAGAACAAAGGAAAAATCAAGAGAAAAATCCATTTATCTTGAAAACTAGGGTTTTATGCCAAGAAAAGAGATTTAATGGCTATCCAACCATTACTTTGCTTAAAACATGGTGGTCTTTGCAAGGATACCAAGAAATAATGATTTCATAGCATATATATAAGATTTACATTCAAAAGAATACATATAGATAAGTCCTAGCCTCAATGTAAGAGAATAGGAAGAAACCCCTACATTGGTGTTCCTGAAAAAAACTAGGGTTTTGATCTTCTTGAAGTGGAAAGCCCCTTTGATCTTGTGTTTTTCTCTTCCTTTCTTCCTCTCTAAGGTTTTCTAGGGTTAGAGATGTTGAAATGGGGCTAAATGAGACATCTTTAAGTATTTATAGTGAAAGGAAAGCCGGTTGTTTGCGACTTAAAAATTCAGATTTTTTGAAAACCTTCCGGAAGGTTTTTCATCGACCTTCCGAAAGGTTTGCCTATTAGACAAACCTTTTCATTAACCTTCCGGAAGGTTTGTCTACTGGACAACCATTTTCATTAACCTTCCGGAAGGTTTGTCATCGACCTTCCGGAAGGTTTTGCTTACTGGATAAGCTTTTCCATTATCCTTCCGGAAGAACATTACTTTAACCTTCCGGAAGGTTTTTCATCAACCTTTCAGAAGGTTTTGCCCACTGGATTAGCATTTACCTTAACCTTCCGGAAGGTTTTTCATCGACCTTCCGGAAGGTTTTGCCTGTTTTTCTACAAATCCTTCCTTCTTCATTTCCAATCCATTCCAAACCCTTCCAATTCCAACCCAAACTTATACAACATACTTTTGTACATCAAACCTAGTTGGTATAAGTTCTATTACAACGATTTCATATATTTACAAGCTAAAACTAAGTTTTAACTACTATTTACTCGAATTCTCCATATTAACATTTTGAAAGAAATCATTACTTGCTATATAAACCTACATACATATATCAAAATAAAAGTGTGGGGTTTACAATTATGCTAGAGTATGACAAGAGGGGTCATTTCATGTTAATGAATCAGACGCATTATACACTAAGCTAACATCACTTGGTATATCAGTGCCACATTGACATTCACTACCGATGTGAAGAATGAATAAAAAATACTACGAATCAGCAGTTAATAGGCTGTTAGTGCATAGGTTTAAATATTATATGCTCCAACTTTCAACAAGCATGGTAGGAACTGCATATGGATGAGAGTTAACATCTGCTGAGTGTATTGATGTCTTGAAATGTGAACAATACTTGTTAGATTAGTATATGTCAGATGAAGAGTAACAAGTGTAATGCACAATACGTGTTGTCATGTGTATCAGGTGTGTTTAGTCTAATCTGGTTTTTCAGTGTTATATATGTTTATTTCATATCTTTATTTTATCGTGTGTTTGTGCATTTTTTTTTTGTCACCATTGTCATGTCTACCTAATCTCATGCCTTTTATCAGTGTCATAAATGTTTTAGTGAAATATCTATTTTTCAATGTTATTAGTGTCATATCCTGACTTTGGCAGTGTTTAGTCATATCCCGCCTTTATCAATGTTTGGTTATATCGTGAGTTTATCAGTGTCAAGTCATTTCACAACGTCAAGTCATTTTAAATATTTAACAATTTCATTGTTATCCTAGATGCTCAACTACACATATATAAATCATCATTTCTACTTGTGTCAAACATAGAATAAAATAAGTAGAGACACCTCACATAGGCATTCCAACCAAATCAATGAAGATTCTTCCTCACATAATCAATGTCGTAGTTTGTCGACTTGCAATCGGCATCAACGATTGAATAGTCAACAAAGTTCATTGTCAAACATTGTGCTTTCTTATGGATCATATACAGATTATGGTGGTGTAACATTGCATGGACCAAGGCGTGAGCTCCGTAATAAGCCCATCAACACACACAAATCATTTAGCACACATTAGCCATGTAATTATTGGGCATGCAACCTATAATCCACCTCTAGACATTTATATCGAACAGACACTAAGGTAGTGAGAGTTCTATGACAAATGTTATGACCTTGAAGTATATTATCGTTGGCATGGAATATCGGTACCAAAGGCACGATGAACTGATATATACCATTCGTGGAACTCAACCAACTGTGACGAGATTATAGCAAGGCTAGAATGTGAAATTGATCAGATACCTCATTGGATGGATCGATTTCATGCAATCAAATAGGCAAAAACTTAGCATTTAGATATTGATAGTGCTATTATTGAAATTTTAGAGAATTCGTTACTTGCTTCTGACCCTAAACTCTATTAATTTGCTGATTCAAGTGATGATTTCCAAAAATATCTCTTTGCTAGTATGTGTGTGTGTGTGGTAAACTACCATCCACATTAATAGTATCTCCCTAATAGTTCATGTGTGTGTGGAAAATGTTTATGTTGTTATCATTAGGGTTCCTAAATAAGATTACAACTTAGAGTAATATATGTGACCCTTAAATTTTTTAAGGGCATTGTCATGTTTGGTGGACAACTCTATTTCCTTTAGTGCCACTGGTTTTCATCAGTCTTCATGTTCTATGGGAGATAAATTTTATCTGATCATTGCATCTTTGTTTCTTGTACCACTTTGATGTTTAATTCAATATCAATATTTTTTTTATTTAAGCTCAACGAAAATGTTTATTTTTTTTGTGAAATGTTTATATTGGATGCAAGAAAAAGTGGGTATAGAAAGGAGAAAAAATTATAAGAAGGACCTTATATGACAAGGTGGGTGTAGAAATGAAATTTGAAAAAGGGAACGCAAGCTAAAAAAAATGGAGTCATAAAAGTGGATTTAACATCCCTACTTTCTTAAGAAAACGTGGTTAGTAACACTGATTTCTTGAGAAAACATGGTCAATAACACCACTTTCTATAACTATGACACATTTTATTAAAAAATATGATTTTCATGAAAATGGTATTGTTCCCCTCATTGTTTGAAGAAATCATCTACTTCGTTTTTTGTGTAAAAAAGGATTTGTTGACCACTTTCAAAAATTGTCGCAGTTGGATGAATAAGTTCAAAAGTGTCGTAGATTAATCATATTATTTGAAATTTTCACATTTTGTTAAATAATTCAACTTAAAGATGGGTTTTTGCTGGACATGACCTTTGAAATGTACACTACCTGTTCAAGCTTTGACTAAAGAAATGTGCAGATTTTTCAAATTCAAAGACCAAAGAGGTCTCTAAGAACAACTGAGTTTGATGTTTTGGTACTTTTTTTCTCTTTTAGCATATTTTGGGGTAGACATGTAGGATCAAAAGTGGAACAAGTAACCCCGTGCCCTATTCACAATAAGGTCTTGCATAGCCGGATTAGTAGTTATATCTTGCTCTGGGTTGTCTTTATATGAATCTGTAGAGTTAAACAATTATTTCATGTTTATCTCTACAATTGTCTCTCTTCTAATTTAATTTCTAGAGTGAAACTATTGGAGATCGAGATATCCACCAATACATTCTCAGGAAAAAAAAAAATACAACGAAACCTCCTTTTACAAAAAAGAATGTTATGAACCAAACCATAGTTGCAAAAGTCCCAAGACTTAGGGGAGGTTAAAATTCATAACTATTTGAACATAATATTCTGTTACACTCGGAGCTGATGTCTATGGTGGTCCACTCTATCGACACTGGCCCAACGGTTGCCCTTTCTCTTTGGTGGCCCCACTCACCTACCAGTATTTAATGCGATAGCATTATATCCATACATAATATTGAGACATTTAATCCAGCCTATAAGTGTCCCCTTCTATGACTCGAACTCATAACATATGGTATCTACTCTGATACCAATTGTTATGAACTCAACCGTCATTTCAAAAGCCCCAGGACTTATTGGGTGTTATAGCTCATAACTATTTGAACATAACATTAACTTTGTATGGTCTATATTGAAACTGGTGATTCATTTAGAAAACTTAAGGCGTCCATGTCAACAACCCCAGTAATAACGATGTCGAACTTTTCAAAGAGCGTTGTTGTGGAATGTGATGCATCAAGAATAGGGTTGGGGCAGTACTAATGCAAGAAGGGAAACCCATAGCATTTGCAAGCAAGGTTTTGTTAGATAGAACCTTGGGACTCTCTACATACGAAAAAGAGATGATGGTTGTTGTCTTTGCAGTCAAAAAATGGAGACCTTATCTCATTAGTCAACACATTAAAATAAAGACTAATCATTTCAGCCTATAGTATTTATTGGAGCAACACATAACCACACCAATGTAACACAAATGGTTAAATAAACTTCTAGGATATGACTTTGAAATATCCTATAGGAGTGGATGTGAAAATAAGGTTGTAGATACACTCTCAAGACAATTGGAAGATTCTATCCATTTAATGGCAATGACAGCCCATGTGGCAAATTGACTTGATCAATTGCGATATGAGTGGAAAGATGATCCAAATATTCAAAAACTATTATCCAAGATGTACAAGTCGACCCACCATGGCAGCCGATTTTCCACTAGCGACATAACAGGTTACTATATAAAGGATGGTTGTGGCTTGGATCAAATTTAGCCTTAAAATCAGACATTATTCAAGAAAACTTATGATGGGACTTATGGGGAGCATTCAAGTGTTCAAAAGATGGTACATAGGATAAAAAGACATTATTATTATAAGGGCCTCCGTGGTGATGTACGTAAATATGTGGCAGAGTGCAATGTGTGCCAACACAATAAATTAGAGAACATAGCAACTCTCGGACTCCTACAGCCACTCCCCATCCCGGATTGACCTTGGAGTGACATATCTATGGATTTCATTGAGGGACTTCCTCGTTCATATGTGAAGGATGTGATTTTTGTGGTGCTAGATCGGCTAAGTAAAAACTCCCATTTCACGGAACTTCATCATCCATATGCTGCCTTAGATGTTGCTCAAACCTTCATAGACAATATATTCAAGCTGCATGGACTCCCAAGTACCATTGTGAGTGATCATGATCTGGTATTCACTTGTAACTTCAGGTAAGGATTGTTTAAGATATATGGAACCTAATTATACATTTGTATTCCCTATTACCCGCAAATTGACGAGCAAACTGAAGTTGTGAATCACTGTTTGGAGCGGAATCTTTGTTGTATGATAAGGGACCGTCCCAAGAAATGGGCTAAATGGTTACCTTTGGTCGAGTAGTGATCCAATACAAATTTTCACACTTCCACCAAGACAACTCCTTTCGAAGTTATTTATTGTACCCCACCCCTACTTACTCCCCCTATGTGCATGGGGAATCAAATGTAGCAATAGTAGACAATAGCCTAAGGGAGTGTGATAGAATCATTTGGTTCCTCAAGGACAATCTACAAAAGTCTCAACATAGAATGAAACAAGTTGCTGATGCAAAACGAACATTCAAGGTTGGGGACCTAGTCTATCTCCGACTGCAAACCTTTCAGCAAACTGATGAGCGCATAATATTACATATTTAACGGCCTCATTGCATGCATTTTAACTCAACTTTACATTTAATTACTTAAGAGTTAGTTGAATTTATGAATAATATGAAAATTTTGATGTTGTAGGTAATCATAGGGTAAATGATGGCTTTTAGAACCCTGCAACTAAGTGTGGATGAGTGTTGAAGAGTTGGACACATTACATGAGGATTAGGATGCTTTAAAGTGAAAGAAATCAAGGAGATAGCGATACTTGATATCATAGGTACCGGTGTGTAAGCCTACTAGAGTTTTGGTACCAATACCGGCACCATTTGGTATCAGTACCTCGATATTCCCCATTTTTTACCCTGATCCAATTCATATCTGAAAAATTGCAACATGTGAAAGTTGTAGATCTGGATGTTCTCTGTCTTTTGTCAAAATATCAGCCCAATTGGATAGTGGTATCAAAAGTTATGACAAATTTACGAAAAGACCTATTAGTAGAAGACATGCAAAACCTATCGGTAAAAGACTGTACTGGAAAATATCTTCCGGTAGGTTTTTGACGTTCTACCGCTAGAACTTGCCCAGACACTTCCCCGCACGACTCCACCTACTCTAGGGGCCCACCTCTTGACCTCCAAACTATACCATGACATATTTGACACCCCATGATGCTCTCCTAACCCCTAAAGTTAGATTTCAAGTGAGAGAGAGGGGAAGCAAGAGAGAGAAGAGGGGTGGTTGGGAAAATATGGGAAAAGCATGCTTGGCCTGGTTTTGCTTGTTCTAATGTCCAATCTCTCCCCACTCATTACAACTCAGTTCACACAGGGCAAGGGAAGGGGGATGGATGAAATTTACTAAGGCTTACACCATTTTCAATTTTTACACATGCTTTTAGAGAGAGAAGCTCCAAGGTAGATGATGAAGTTTTAGAGAGAGAAAGATAGATTTTTACATTTCCTTCACCATTTTCATTGTAGTGAGCTTTATTTTACTTGTAATCTGTCCCTCTTGCACTCTAAACTCTTTTATTTAAGTTGTAATCAAGCTTAGTGAAGTAGTTTAGCATTTCCATTTCTACATTTGGGTATTTTCCTCTTCAAGCTTTGTAATTTGCTTGTGAATGACTTCACTCTTGTAGTTTAAATCTTTTCTTGCATCAATTCAAGTTCATGCTTCATTTCATTACCATGTCTCTTTACGTTATATTTGTTCTTACTTTTACTACGAGTAGCTAGACTTTTAGTTGGTTAATCTAAGGGAAATTTTCTCTTGGGTATCTGAAATTGACTCTCTTTCATTCTTTCTTGTAGTGTAAAGTGTTTGGGTTGACTAAGTTGAGTGCGGACATGGTTGTGGGCTCTTGATACACCATAGACTTGTCACGGGATATGCTTTTGCCCAACACACCCACATTAGTCTCTCACTTCTTACGAATCAATTAAAGAAACAAACACCAATGGATTAATGAATTGAGTCGATTTTGCATTCCTATTGGAATGACCTCTATGGATTAGTCAATCTTGCTTTCTTGAATTTTCATCAATACACAATTCTTCAAAACACAAATTACAAGATTTTTCAATTTTCATTTTTTCACAAATCACCTTCCGAAACATTTAGCATTTCTTTCCTTGAAGAGACGATCTTGGAATACCCATTCCAAGTAAAACACAACATTGCAAGTCTCTCTACGCTTGGTGAGCACTTTTACGCATACACACACTCGTTTTTGTTCATCCACACAATTTTTCCCATTTCTTGCATTGAACTCGAGGGAGAGTTACACTCACCAATTTCTATAAGCCATATACACACAATTCGGGGTCATGTTTGGAGATTAGAGAGAACCGATTCAAACCCAAACATCCTTAGCATGGAGAGAAAACAAGAACCTGCCCCCAACCCTTTCCGGTATTAGAACGAGTGGGTCAAGTCACCTATCAATTGCAACTCTCAATGACAATCTCCATCCATCTTGTGTTTCATGTTTCGTACCTTAAGAAAAAACTTGGGGAACATATATTGCTTGTCCATACGGGGCTACCCCTAATAGATGACGATGGTCAGATGAAACTTGAACCATTAGCAATATTAGACCGATGGCTAGTTAAGAGGAATAATTAGGCTGTCACACAAGTACGAATTCATTGGACCAACAACTTCCCTGAAGACACCACTTGGGAATATTGGCATGATATTGAGCAACATTTTCCAACATTTCGACCTGAAGGACAAGGCCTATTTTAGGGGGGGGGGGGGTATGGATTGTTATGGGACGATCTAAAAAACTAGAAGGGCAATATTTTTTTTTTTACCCTTCAATGCAATCTAATTACATAGAATAAAATTAAAAGAGAGCAAAATGCATGCTTAGCACTTAATAAATGAAGGAAAATAAATCCTAATCATGCTGCTCCTAAAATAGTATAGTCAGCTAAAAGATGCAACTTAAATATGGGCCACAGTAATGACAACAAATGTGAGAGTGAGATGAGAGTGTTGCTGAGCTGATAGTTGAAGCTAAGACAAATAGTAGCCTGAGCTATGAGAAGTAAGCCGAGGGGATCCAGTTGACAGGAGGAGCTGGAAGGGCAATTTGGAAGGAAAAGATCATGCAATAAATCACATCACAATTTGTCGGATTTCTACTGCAATTAATGACAATTGATTGGCTAGATTCTGGGAGTTGACAATGGTTTATGATTAGGAGTTGATGAAGCTATTTTTCTATATTTATTTAGAGTCTCTGTGGGTAGGTGATCACAACAAAAATTTGTATTCTTTTGAATTTCAATAACAGAGGACTTCCCCCTAATAGTGGGAGTTTTGCTTATTCTTCTACATTTTTCTTCCTGGTCTTATCAATTAGTGTCAAAGCTAGCCACCATGTTGAGTATGGGATCGAATGTAGTGTAAGCTGCGGCTCTATATGGTCGACTCGCGGAAAGGGCAACCTATAGATCGGCTTAAAATGACTTGGTATTATGTATGAATATATTGTTATTTCATTGAATACTGATAGGTGAGTGAAGCTGTCAAAAGAAAAGACTACCTTTGAGTCGATGTCAATAGAATGAGCCGCCATGGACGTCAACTACGAAAACGTGGTGGAATATTACAATTTCACATCTAGTTAAAAATAAGACTATATGTGTATATATGAACTCTTGGGCACCCTTTCCTTGCAAGCCAATTTTCAATGACAAGTTCTACCCGTCAGTTCATAACAAAAAATCAATAACTGTTCCTTTCCCATCCTTGGCAAAACTGTTCTGCAGAGTCAGTGCCATATATATTTGGCTTGCCATTTTTCATGGCCGAAAATATACATACAAAAGAACAAGACAAAACAAACGCATAAAGAAATGAATGATCAAATGGCCACGTTCATACATTGATGTTTTGTGTACATTCATTGGGGATCACGGGTCTCGTTTATCATGCTCAACAGATTGCAAGACCTCTTTAGCNGCAATATTTTTTTTTTTACCCTTCAATGCAATCTAATTACATAGAATAAAATTAAAAGAGAGCAAAATGCATGCTTAGCACTTAATAAATGAAGGAAAATAAATCCTAATCATGCTGCTCCTAAAATAGTATAGTCAGCTAAAAGATGCAACTTAAATATGGGCCACAGTAATGACAACAAATGTGAGAGTGAGATGAGAGTGTTGCTGAGCTGATAGTTGAAGCTAAGACAAATAGTAGCCTGAGCTATGAGAAGTAAGCCGAGGGGATCCAGTTGACAGGAGGAGCTGGAAGGGCAATTTGGAAGGAAAAGATCATGCAATAAATCACATCACAATTTGTCGGATTTCTACTGCAATTAATGACAATTGATTGGCTAGATTCTGGGAGTTGACAATGGTTTATGATTAGGAGTTGATGAAGCTATTTTTCTATATTTATTTAGAGTCTCTGTGGGTAGGTGATCACAACAAAAATTTGTATTCTTTTGAATTTCAATAACAGAGGACTTCCCCCTAATAGTGGGAGTTTTGCTTATTCTTCTACATTTTTCTTCCTGGTCTTATCAATTAGTGTCAAAGCTAGCCACCATGTTGAGTATGGGATCGAATGTAGTGTAAGCTGCGGCTCTATATGGTCGACTCGCGGAAAGGGCAACCTATAGATCGGCTTAAAATGACTTGGTATTATGTATGAATATATTGTTATTTCATTGAATACTGATAGGTGAGTGAAGCTGTCAAAAGAAAAGACTACCTTTGAGTCGATGTCAATAGAATGAGCCGCCATGGACGTCAACTACGAAAACGTGGTGGAATATTACAATTTCACATCTAGTTAAAAATAAGACTATATGTGTATATATGAACTCTTGGGCACCCTTTCCTTGCAAGCCAATTTTCAATGACAAGTTCTACCCGTCAGTTCATAACAAAAAATCAATAACTGTTCCTTTCCCATCCTTGGCAAAACTGTTCTGCAGAGTCAGTGCCATATATATTTGGCTTGCCATTTTTCATGGCCGAAAATATACATACAAAAGAACAAGACAAAACAAACGCATAAAGAAATGAATGATCAAATGGCCACGTTCATACATTGATGTTTTGTGTACATTCATTGGGGATCACGGGTCTCGTTTATCATGCTCAACAGATTGCAAGACCTCTTTAGCCAGAGAGGAGAATGATTGAGCAGTGTCTTGCATCTCTGTAGTTCTCAAGCTGATGCCCTGTCCAATCAAGCAAAAACCTCAGGATATATATAAAGCCAACAATATGAACACATCTACAATTCCATTCACAGCCATACACACCAGCAACATCAAAAAAGATCACTCAAGTAAATAAGGGGATCATCTAAAATTCTCAAGAGACTCTAATCATTCTGCAAACAGAATCTTTCATGACTCAGTTCAGTGGTATTAAATGATCCCCTTATTAACAATTCTTAGGAAATATAAAGAAAAAGAAACGAAGAACATGTAGAAAACTTAAAGAACAAAACCCTAGTTTCTAAGGGTGGAGAAGAAAAAAGGTGGAAGAGTAGTAAACGATCAATCCCTCCTCCTTAGTTTAGCTTTGGTATTTATAGAAAAGATTGTTTCACCATTGAATCTGGTCATTCTCGGTGCAATTAAGATTGGCAGGGGAAGTTTAAAGTGAAGATTTTCAAAGATACCTTTAGCTTCTTCAAATTCTCATTCAGCTTGCTTTGTGTCATTTTGGCAATGCTTGATTCCTGCACCCAAAAATGGAAAAGAAATATTTATAGTGAGCTCCACATTCCTGTTTATGACAAAGACCCTATCCTCGGTTTGTGGTTTCATAAATTCATAAAGGCAATTGGGTTTTGAAGTCATAACAGCAGCTCACAGAGGAATAACTTCAGATATATGAATATACACTCGACAGAGCAGCACCTTCTACTGACACCTTCACCTACCAATAATATTAACTCACATTATATTTTTGTTTTACACTCTTAATAATCAGATATAACAAATTTAGGACAACAATTACAATACATGATGACCGTCATGGCAAGCAAAACATTAAATATTGGCTTGAGCCTTCGCAATCATGGTAAATCTTTCACTCTAGCCTGAACCATAAGCATGTACATATACATGAAAAAAAATTTAAGTTCATCATCATACTTTGCTCCTGCTAGGTGCACGAGTTCATCAGCTGAATAATTCATGTCATTATCGTGCATGCATATATGAAGCAGTCTTTATTTTGACCATATTGGTATAGCTCATCTTGTTGAAGTTGAGCTATACAAGAGCAAAAACATTCAGGTTAAACCTCATTCAAGTTTGAAAATTCGTTTCTTGGTCAGTAATAATTTCAAAGGTTAGTGCTTGCAACCACATTCTGAAAAAACAGATGAACAATTCTTATTCTAGGTAAAGTGGTAAATCATTTGCATTCTAAGAAGCATAGATAATCCTTGCCTGTCGTAGATGCCTAGTCCAGTAGATAGGACTAAAAAATTGGTCTATTAGATGCATACTTACACCAGACAAAGTGTGCCCATATTTTTTCTTGATCTGATCGACTGCACCAGCCTTCTCATCCACTGGCTCTTCCTTCACGGGAGACTTCTCATTTTTGACCTTCATCTGTTTCAATTTACCTGAAAAATGAATATATTATCTAGTTCAGCATCTATATTATTTTTTCATCAACGTACTCAAGCACTTAGCCCTCCCCAGCAGACTGGGGTTCCTATAAGGTGCTCAGACAGTAACACATATGCCCCCATCACCTCACTAACACATCCTTGAACAGGAAAAATATAGAAAGATTTGCTGTTAAAAGAGCGGGTCAAGTGAATATAGGAAATTAATATTAGGTGATTAGATAACATCATCTTCACTTTCTGCAAGTTGAAGTGATCAGGTGAGTGTTCACTAATTTATTTCATAGGATACCAAAAGTAGTGTAAGATGGGGTTGCTGCTTCAAGCTTATGTCGTCTTGCATCTAGAACAGGAAATGATTAACCACCACGAATCAGAATTTCGTTTCAATGAAAAGTTTCGGTCACCTTGAAAACGAAACCGTTTCATAAGTGTTTTGAAAATATAATGAAAATGGAGGACAAATTTGGACATATGTTTTCAAAACATTGGTCAAAACTTATCGAAACGTTCCGAAATTCCGAAACACCTTAAAACATAGAATCTTAATATTTATTCACAAGTTCCATGGAAACTGAACCATGTTTGTCGTTTCAGAGGAAACTCTTGAAGTATAAATACTTAAATAACACCATCTCCAACAGCTTAAGGCTTTGAAATAGATGATTGTTTAACATGGTATCAAAGCAGGTCATATGTTTGAATCTCGCCGCTATCCTAATTATTAAAAGATTTTCACATACTAAGCCCAAATTTAGCCTATAAGTGAGGGGGCGTGTTAAAGTATAAATATTTAAGTTACGCGCTCTCCCACAACTTAAACTTTTGGAGTAGATGGTTGTTTAATACAAAAGAAACCAAACTTTTACCCCTGTTGACTACTCCCAGGTAATTAGCAACTTTTTATTGTATAGATCTGGATCTAGCTCAATTGGTATTGAATTGCTTGATATTTCCAACCAGCTAAGCCAACTTTAAGCACTCCATACCAGCTGACTCGTATTTGCATGTGCAGGCTCTTCTGGTGGCAAGTTCTAAAAATTGGACTGTAAATAAATATATATTCTCATTGATAATTGCTGAGCAGAAATTTTCTTCAAATAATGACCTCGCTGACATTTTGAACTACTTTTCATGAGACTTAAGTTCAAAGTCATAGCACATTTGGTGACTACTTAGGTGCCACATTTTCTGTGATCTTGGCATTCCCCATTCAGCCTTTTCAGCTCACTAAGGTTAAGTCACATGCAGAAACATTTGTATTTTCAATACATTTGTATTTTCAATGATATTGAAACGAATCAATGATCGAATAAACATTACAATGCTTTGAGTTATTTCGACACGTTTCCACCAATGTTTCGGAATGTTTCAAGGTGTTTTAGAATATTTCGGCATATTTCGACAAATGTTTCAAAATATTTTGAAAATAGATTCTCAAATTTTTATCAGTTTCTATTGTGTTTACGAAATATTTCTATTTCCTAAATGACCGAAATAATTCACCGAAACTAAATTTTGATCCTTGATCACATCGTCAATTGTCCTCGGAGCAAAGTGGTCCACTGCCTAAAATACCTGCTCAATCTCTATTTGCATGTTTNCTAGAACAGGAAATGATTAACCACCACGAATCAGAATTTCGTTTCAATGAAAAGTTTCGGTCACCTTGAAAACGAAACCGTTTCATAAGTGTTTTGAAAATATAATGAAAATGGAGGACAAATTTGGACATATGTTTTCAAAACATTGGTCAAAACTTATCGAAACGTTCCGAAATTCCGAAACACCTTAAAACATAGAATCTTAATATTTATTCACAAGTTCCATGGAAACTGAACCATGTTTGTCGTTTCAGAGGAAACTCTTGAAGTATAAATACTTAAATAACACCATCTCCAACAGCTTAAGGCTTTGAAATAGATGATTGTTTAACATGGTATCAAAGCAGGTCATATGTTTGAATCTCGCCGCTATCCTAATTATTAAAAGATTTTCACATACTAAGCCCAAATTTAGCCTATAAGTGAGGGGGCGTGTTAAAGTATAAATATTTAAGTTACGCGCTCTCCCACAACTTAAACTTTTGGAGTAGATGGTTGTTTAATACAAAAGAAACCAAACTTTTACCCCTGTTGACTACTCCCAGGTAATTAGCAACTTTTTATTGTATAGATCTGGATCTAGCTCAATTGGTATTGAATTGCTTGATATTTCCAACCAGCTAAGCCAACTTTAAGCACTCCATACCAGCTGACTCGTATTTGCATGTGCAGGCTCTTCTGGTGGCAAGTTCTAAAAATTGGACTGTAAATAAATATATATTCTCATTGATAATTGCTGAGCAGAAATTTTCTTCAAATAATGACCTCGCTGACATTTTGAACTACTTTTCATGAGACTTAAGTTCAAAGTCATAGCACATTTGGTGACTACTTAGGTGCCACATTTTCTGTGATCTTGGCATTCCCCATTCAGCCTTTTCAGCTCACTAAGGTTAAGTCACATGCAGAAACATTTGTATTTTCAATACATTTGTATTTTCAATGATATTGAAACGAATCAATGATCGAATAAACATTACAATGCTTTGAGTTATTTCGACACGTTTCCACCAATGTTTCGGAATGTTTCAAGGTGTTTTAGAATATTTCGGCATATTTCGACAAATGTTTCAAAATATTTTGAAAATAGATTCTCAAATTTTTATCAGTTTCTATTGTGTTTACGAAATATTTCTATTTCCTAAATGACCGAAATAATTCACCGAAACTAAATTTTGATCCTTGATCACATCGTCAATTGTCCTCGGAGCAAAGTGGTCCACTGCCTAAAATACCTGCTCAATCTCTATTTGCATGTTTATGTCATGTTTACAACACCTGCTCAACCCCGATTTCATGTTCTACCTCATTTCTTAAAATTAACCTTGGGTTTTGTCACACATATTGGAAGCAGAAACCCACAAAAGGGAAAAATATAAATATATAAGAGGGCAGAAGGCAGGACCACCTCCATATAGTCTGGAATAAATCCTCCTACCTGGACTTCTTCAGCTATAAAAAAATGTTCTAACATACAAGTATCTTAAACATCAAGACCAGTGCAGAAGTAGGCCTTTACAACGTGAATTCAATAGTCAAAGCAGGTTTACTTGAACTAGGAAAATCTAAAGGCTGGTCCTGATCACTAAAATTTGAAAACTAAAGTTCATATCCACTTCTGTTTTCTATCTGGTGCAGTGTTGTTTCATAAGATTGGCGGATCCATCAGTTCATTGAAATCTAGACATCTCATTTTGCTGACAAGTTATATGCTCAAGCCAGGATTGAAAATAGTGATGTCTGTTCCCAATCTGAACATAACTTAGCTAATGCTAAGGCAGTAAATTGTTCATGTCTCAAAGGAAGACATCTTGGAACAAGTTTGTGTTACTTCGAGTCAATAATTTTCACAAACCGCAGTCGATAAGAAAATTTCTTAGCCAGATTAAAGAATAAGAAGAAGCTGTTGATTCACATATTTACCCAACCATACGTCTCAAAACAAGCTGGTACAGTAAGAAATAAGATAGAGACGGATTCTATTCTTGCAGATGATATTGTTTAATGTTTATCAAGGTTTAAACTGACCTTTAAATGCCTGAAATGTACTTGTGAGTTTCTGCTTGTTTAAAGCTGCCATCATAGTCTTTCCTTTTTGATTCTCTCCAGGATCTTCGATGTCAATATCATCTGGAGAAAAATAAAAATAATTTAAATGTGATTGGCTGTCTTAACAATCTATTCAGCATAATGTCTCAAATGAAGAAACTATAGTAGGTAAGGCATGTGCAGTCAGGCTTCATGACTAGGGCTAAACATCCAAGAATTGTTCTGAAAGACCATAGCTTCTCTGAAGTTAGAAGGGATATATAGTATATCCAGCAAAAGGCACCTTCATTTTTTTCACGAAACATGATTGAACAAGAAATGAGAGCAAATTTTCATCATATTTTTTCCTTAGAAAGGGAAAAAAGAATGGTTGGAAATGGGCATGATGAGACACCTATATCCAGTTCAACATTATCTTCATCTGTGGAAAGGTTCTCCCTTCTTTCCACATACAATGGGAAGTTAGCGACTGAAAAGATTGTAGACAGTTCTTCAATGCTTTCTCTTGCATCTTCAGCTTCGGTATCAGGATCATACTTTGCTTTAGATCCTTTTAAATCTTTGATAACCGAGCTAAATAGACCCTGTTGTTCCAGATCAGTTAATAGAACCATGTCAGGAAAAATATGTAGTCAGGAAGTTAAGAAATTCAATGCACCATATACCTTTTTCTTTTCTTTATGGATGATAGGTTCCTGGTTAAGCCCTAGTGAAACCATCAAATCTTTCATATAAACTTGACAAACCGAGTCCAGATGCCTAGGATGGAGGAAAACACAGGCAATGCGACAAAATCATAATAATAAGTAAAAAATTTACTTCCACCAGTTAGATACAGTTCTCCTAATGTAAAAAAAACCAGACAACCCAGACTGTGCACATACAAACTATAAAAAGGACTACCAGAAAATGGTGAAAGAAAGCTCACAAAAATATGTACCATGCAGTAACGCGTGAATATGAGGGTGGATCCATAATTATGAGAAAGACCAAGAAAAGAAATGCATCATCTAATTGGTCATTTACCTATATATCCCCTTTTCGAGCAAAACTGAGACAAAAAAGACTTCCTGATCGCCATTCACCTGCACCCCACGGATTTTGCAGTTCATATCAGCATTCCAGTAAAGTAATCCTGGAAAGCATACTTAAAATTACTACGTTACCATTTTACCATAATAATTTCTCCATTCAGGGAAGAGCATATTGAACTATCAGGATTTGAGTTCGGTTTTGAACTCAATAATGAGAGGCCTCTTATTGAAGTTTCTTTCAAAAGGGACAATTCTGGCAAGGATCTGAAAATTAACAAACTGGTATTAGGAAGGATGCCCATTAAATCAGCCTCTTGGTGCACAACTAACTACATAACAGCTACTAAGCAAATAGAATTCTGCAAACATAGTTTTCATCCTTCATTAAATGCTTTGGTTCCTTCTTTGTTCACTGAACATTGGCAAGTACTTGCATAAGGAAAAAGCACTTTAAATAAGGAAAAAGTACTTCAAATAATACATATAATTCAACTTCATCATCTAACACCTAAATTTCTTCAGTCCAAGAACACAACTGAGAATTATTTTCTTGCGGTCAAAGTTACTTGAAGAATTCTTATTGTGATTGAGGCTCCGTATTATTTCATCAAATGGTGGACCTAACATGGATATGATGCTTTCATAAATTAAGGGAAGTTGTAAAACATGAAATAGAACATGATACAGGTGATGATGAGGAGATTGTACCTGCCTCTAGAACACAGTAATGTACTGAGAACAAACTTCCCAGAACAATTATAAACAATATTGGGAACGGTGCCCTATATCACTCTGAAACATAAAAGGGTATATATGTGACAGCCAGATGATAAGTTAAGTAACCCGTTTTGTTTATCTGTGAATCATACAGTTTCAACAATCAAGGTGCAGTCCTTATGATTACAGTTCGTCGTTATCAGAAAGCATATAAACCTGACCTTATCTGTATTTTTCCAGTCGAGAAGAGGAGTATAAGACCAACATCAGGAGTGTAGAATGTCGATGCCCAGCAACAAGAAGAAGAGTTAAACTTCTTTTTATAGTACACCTTCTTAACACCCTGAGCAAAAAGAAAGGAATTCATTGATATCAATCATAGCAGTTCTGCTTATGTCCAAATGGCATTTTTTTGTTGTTTTTTTTTATGCCACAGAACGGTCCCCACCATGAGCCCTTTAGAGTAAGGCTATAATGTAAACTCTGGATACACCTAATCACCGAAAACTACACACATCGGATAAACCAGGTGCCACATTTACCTGAACTACATGTGGCAAGGAATAGACATAAGCAGCTTTTTCAGAACATAGTAGTAGCAATGATTGCTTTGGAATGGCAGCGTCAACACAGTTACCCTTGATCAAGTCCAGGCTGTCTGACACATTAGATCCACTACCGGATGTATCCTGTCCATCTGTAAAGTGCAACCAAATCAGATGTTTCTCTCTGTTAACTTGTATTTATACCACAACTAGTATCCTCCAAGACATCAATATAAAAGAACCTTAAAAAGTTATTACCAAGAATCTGCAAGAATAATGCTCTAGAGGGTTTCTTAGGGCAGACCATGCTAGAACTTAGTGTGTTTCCTGTATCAGTCTCAAGTGCCAAAACTGATGAATCCTTGGTCGCCACCAGTAAAACATTCTTCTCAAAACCATGGAAGCTGCAGGTTTCAAAATGCATAGAGATGATGCCTGTACACAGTTCACTAGATATATGCTTTTGATATACTAGAGTGAGTCCCTCCATATCGATTACTGAAACCTGTATGCAAAAAGAGCTCACACATGTTAATTATGGGACTAAACTTTTTATTACAACCTGAATATCAAACCAAAACTAGTCGTTTGACCAAGTCAAAATAATCTGATGGCACTCTCAATTGCTGATATAATTTCACAAACATGTCTAAGTGTTTCTCCTGACTTTTAGATTAAACATGAAACTGTGATTGTTTGATCTTAGTGTAAGTAAAATATGGTTTCCAAAAAGAATATTTACTAGAGCATTCATTCTAAACTCCATTTCTTGATTAAGAAACCTTACTGCTACTATTCAAGATCAACCCTGGAAAGCTTCTGTTAAACAATGTTCTTAGGTGGTTCAATGTCCTTTCAGCTCTAATATATTAACTATCCTCCCTTATTTACGAAAATGAATACTTCAGTGAGTGTGTGATGTTCTTATAGTGGCTACTATATTAGATTGTATTTTAAACCAGTGAAAGTGTCCAAGTTCCATAGGTTTTGAAATCTGAACCAGTCAATAAAATAGTTAAGTTTCAGTATGAAACTAGGAGAAAAAGAAGAAAAGATTACATATCCTTGATCAGACCCAACAGCAAGATGTTTTGCATTGTGGCAAATATTTATAGAAAGTACAGCTCCATTAACTTTCGCAAGCTTCATGCTATTAATGATGTGATTGCTTCCTTTCCTCGAACTACCTAGCAATAACAATATTCAAGTCACAGAAAAATTTCTCAGGTGAGAGATTGTAGAAAGAAAGTTCAGTGCAGTGTAAGAAAAGTGCTATAGTACTATATAGTTTCAGTCATGGATCCTTAACACAGCCTCAATGATGGAACCACAATTCTATCCTAAAGGGGCTTTTTTTTTTTTTTTGGGGGGGGGGGGGGGGGGGGGGGGGGGAGAAAAATG
>CAUOFW020002835.1:2834934-2888533 GCA_963454935.2 Ilex paraguariensis
TCCTTTTTAAGTTTAAAACCCTAATTTTTGGAGAGTGATGTATTTCCTTCCTAAATGCTTTCTTTATTATGGATTTCGAAACCTTAGTGCTTTGTGTTGGGTAGAAAAATGATGTTATTGTGATCTCATGTATTTTCTTAGTTGGTTGTGGAATTGTTACATGATATATTTTGGGGATTTTGGATAGATGCTTGTAAATTGAGATAAATGTTGGAATTGTATGCTTGGTTGGGTTGTTTGTGATGCACATGAGTGAGAGGTTCCTTGTAACGATGCTCACCCCTTCCCAAGAGGTTCCCGGTAAGGATGCTTGAAAAATAATGTAGTGATTGGTGAGAGGTTCCATGTAAGGATGCTCATCCATTTTCAAGAGGTTCCCGGTAAGGATGCTTGAGAATCAAAGGTGACCTAAAGGGGGGTGGAGGTTACCACAAAGTATGCCACCTACCGAAAGAATTGTTGAGAATTGGTTATGACAATTAATGGTTATTATTTGTATGTGGTGCTCGTTTATTCATTTAAGTAATGTTTTTAAATAAACTTGACATCCTTTTTAAATGTCACTGCTTTATTTCAAATTATGTATCTATATTATGTTAAAATTGAGACCGATCGTTTTAAATGTTTTTCTAAACCTTGTATGGATTTAGGAGAATTTTTCTACAGAGCTTCGTGCTCACCCCTTATTGCTAACATTTTTCAGATTACCCACTTGAGGAGGAGGACGTAAGGGTCGAGGAGCCTGCTACTTGGGAGACTCCACTGGACGGGAGTGTGGATCCCGAGGTGGAGAGTGACCTCCTTTCCTTTTGTACTAGACTAGGACATTCTTTTGGAAAATTGTGTAGTCTAGCTTCTTTTGTTTATTCCGTTGCGCTTCTTTAATTAATTTTTGAGATGTAATAGCCATGATTTGGGCTTATTCTTTTGGATAATGTTATAAATATTCGTGGATGACAAATGAAGTCTTGTTTCTTAAGGGATTATATTAGTGCTTTTATGATATGAATAGTTTTAGAATGTAATGCAGTCTAGGGTGTGTTTTGGGGTGTTACAAAGTTGGTNTAATTGAAGTTTTGTTTTTTAAGGGATTATATTAGTGCTCTCATGATATGAATGGTTTTAGAATGTAATGCCGTCCAGAGTGTGTTTTGGGGTGTTACAAAATAAAACGAGAAAAGAGTTCTAGGTGAAGTATTATTTTGAAGAAATAAAATGAAATAACAATGAGGATAATAGTAAGGAAATTGCATGAAAGAAGTATCAGTTATTCAACCTGTTAAAGGACTATCTACCTGCAACCAAAAAATAAATGAAGCAATTCCCATGCATTACCTGCTGAGTTAGCGATGCAAGTGGCAGCAAGAGTGGGCATGATACGTCCCAAAAGTTTATTGCTCCATTATTGTGTCCTGTTACATACAAGTTCTTGATCTTTGAATACCCACTAAATTGATTTGTGTTTGAGTGAGATCCGTCTTTTTTCCTCGTAGAAAATTGAAAAAGTGGTGGGATATTTTTTGCCAGCAAAACATTGTCCTACATAACCAAGCAAATTGTAAAGCTCCATAACCATTGAGAGATGACATAATGGTCAAAGATAATGACAGGACGAATAACAGTACCACATTTACCTCATCAACAGAACCTGATAAATAGGAAGTGTCTGTTATGAATTTCGCTACAGTGATGCTTGAATCCGCAAAAGGAAGCTTCACTCTGATCTCCCTTGGGAGTGATGATGGGGATCTAGATTGGCTCTGTAACAGGTATTTTTCAATTGCACAATCATCATAGGCATAAATATGACCTGATTTTCCAAGCAGCATTAAAGTATCCTGTTTACATTTTCCCTGTTCATTGAATCCTGAAATGATCTCAATGTCAACACAAGGCTCCGGCGGAGTAAGCCCCAACTTAACGGTGCGAGAGTCAGTGTGCTCATTCAGCAAAATTACCTGCCACATCAGTATGAACTTTTCTATGAAACAAGAGTTGAAATATTTTTGAATGTTATTAATATCCGAAAGACAATAAACTTCTCAAATATAAGCAATGTTCTAGACAGATCTGCCTCGAGATATATCTATGTGTCTTGAAGCTCATTCGTTTCTGATATTTTCAAAACAAAGGATGCAATTCTAATTAAGAAATTCCACTGCCAAATCATTTTGATTGGAAGTTGTTCACAAAATTGAAGAACTTTATACTTCAAACATAGTCTCCCAGTATGATGTTAGACTTTGGCATAATAGGTTCGATACCCAATAGTGTTCCAGCAAGGAGTAGGTCATAACAAAAAATATGAAGCAGCTATCAAGAAGGATTGAAATTTGTGGTAGAGAATGTTAACAACAACTAACGAGCAATAGAAAGCTAAGCATATAAGTTACATTGTAGAAAATATGATAAACCACAACATCCGAATACCTGTGCCAAGTTTGCAGATGCAATATCAGATGAACCCAAGACATATAATCGATTTGCTTTCCCATCAACACAAGTCCACTTCAATGTAGCTATAGGCATCTTGTCCAATTTATATCCAAGATTCAGCTTACAAATAGGACCACTTTGAGTGCTAAATAACTCTGTATTTGTTGCTAGTTCAGTTTTTGAATTTGAGGTTGATGGAATACTCCAGATGAAAATCTCTCCATTGCTGTATCCAACAACCACTTTACTCCCAAAAGGGCAAACCCAACATGCAGCTGTTACTTTCTTTGACTCATGAGAGAGTGATAGCAACATAGTTCCACCAGTTGTGAAAATTGCTTTGCTTTCTTGAATTGCCCATAATGCAATAAAACCATCTCTATATATTATAACAACCCTGCACCAATACAAAAATCACACCAGAGATAAGAATTCACAGAAATATTAGAAGAACACTAACCGCACTGCAGAGATATTTTCTTGGAAATTGTGGAAGACAAGCACAGCAAAAGACCGGCTCCATTTACCAAAAGGGATGAAACAAATGCAACAGGATTGATTCAATCAAAGAACACTAACCACACTGCAAATACATTTTCTGGGAAATTGTGGAAGACAAGCACAGCAAAAGACCGGCTCCATTTACCAAAAGGGATGAAACAAACACAAAAGGACTGATTCAAGCAATCTCAAAATCCTTGTTCCCATTGAGCCTTTAGTCATGTTGTTAGAGTATTTATATTATGGGTAGTTTTGGCATTTTACATTATTTTGTTGCAGTAATATATAAGGGCCTACAGTGTTTATTCTAGGTGAAGGTTGTATTACTGATTGGATTAGTCTTAATAATATTCTTTACTTCTCTCTCTTCTCCCATTCTTTTTTTGCCTTTGATCAATGTTAACATGGTATCATAGCTTTGTTCAATCCTAGCGTACTTAAAAAAATTTTGAAGAACACAGCAGAAAAAAAAAATTCTTCTAGCCAAAAACGAGAGCTGACGTCATTGTTGATATCATCAGTCTGGAGTCGGAGAGAGCACTACCATACTTGATTCTTCATGGGCTTTCCAATAGCATGTTTCGTTTTTGATTTTGAGGTCATCAGATAGAGTTTTTCAATTTTTGAATTTTTTCAAAAATTTCAGCTCTATTTTTCGATCTGTGATTTGGGGTTGTTTTTCTCGAATTTTTTGCTTTCAATCGAGTCTAAAGGGTGTGATTAAGAGTGTAGGCTGGTTGTATGATTGGAAGGCATTTGGTTGAGTTTTGGTTGGATTTTGACTGCTTGGGACCGTCAGCCTACTGTTCACAATAAGAACAGTAGCCAAAGTCTTTATTTTGGGCTCCTGTTTCTGTTCTTAGCCCTTGTTGCCAATTGGTTTCTGTTCTTGGCCCTGTTATTGGTTGGTTTCAATTCTGGGGAGGCCTCTCTTGGCTTCGCTGGTGGCTTCACTGGTTATGTATCACATTTGCTTCGCCGGTTGGCTTCATAGGTGGTGTATCACATTTGTTCTCTTGGACAGCTTGATTTCTTGTTTGGTTGTTGGACTCCCACTATTCTGACTTGGTTTAGGTATTGTTTTGTTGTGAGCATTGACCCTTTGTTTAACATTATGACAAGTGAATATTTTGATTCTCTTCAAGCTATTAATGTAAGATTAAATGGTGCAAATTATTCATATTGGGCTTATGTTATGAAGAATTTTTTGTTGGGTAAGGAGATGTGGTGTTATGCTAGTGGTGATGTGCAAGCTCCCAACAGATTCGAATGTAAAGAAATATGCTGACTTAAAGAACACTTAGGAAATCAATAATGCTAAAATCATCACTTGGATTAACAACTCAGTTGATCAGACCATTGTATTCATTTTACTAAGTTTAACATAGTAAAGGAAATTTCAGATTATTTAGCTATATAATTTGTTCAGTCTAATTTTACAAAGAGATATCTGCTTGAGCATGACATTCGAGCTGCACGTTAGCGTGATAAGACCATACAGGAGTTCTACTCAGTTATTACTAGATATTGGGATCAATTAGCACTTGTTAAACATGCTGAACAGAGTACTCATATAGTTTATCACACGTTTAGGGAGAAGTAGTGGTTGGTGCAGTTTTTGATGGCTTTTACAGATCACTTTGAGGGACTTCATGGTTCTATTCTTCATCGTCTTCCCTTTCTCACAGTTGATGCAGTAGTGAATGAGCTTCTGGCTAAATAATTCCAGTTTAAGACTCTTTCTAGAAAGGGTCTTCTTCCATTACCTAATCAGACTGTGTTGGCTGTACCACCCAAGGTGACTTCTTATTCACATAATAAATATTGGAATCGAGTTGTTTCAGATAAGTGTAGTTTCTATCATAAGAAGGGCCACTGAAAGACCTAGTGTCTTAAATTGTTGAACAAGAATGCTAAGGAAGTATTAAATCAGCCATTTAAGTCCAAAGACCATCATACAGCAGCAGTCAGTGGATGAATCACTCCCATCAACAACATAATTATCATAGTTGATCAGTTGCAGAAGCTTCTATCTCTTCATCAACCAAGTACCCAATCAGTTTCTCTCTCAGTAGGTTCATTCACTTCGGGTCTTTCAAGTGTATCTCGAACTGTCTAGATCTTTGACTCAAGAGTCACCCATCACGTGACTAGTAATTCTTCCTTATTTGCTTTTATTGTTTCTCCTCCCTCTATATTTGTTCTTGGAGCTAATGACACCCAAATGTCTTTGACTAGTGTTGGAACAATTGTGTCCGTCCAGCTTACACTTCCTATGTCTACTATATTCCTCAGCTTGTTTTAAATTTAATCTCAGTTAGTATGTTGTTTGATTCAAAATTTGTAGTTCACTTTTTCTCTACTAGTTGTGTTATGCAAGATCCACCGTCCAAGAAGCTGATTGAGAAAGGTCATAGAAATGGAGAGTTGTATGTGTTGGACAACCTTCATGTTCCCGAAGTTGCTGCATCTACTGTTGATTTATCTTCTTTTTAATTAAGTCCATAATTGTCTAGTTTTTATTTATGGCACTCTCGCTTGGGTCGTGTTTCTCATTCTTGTTTAAAATGTTTAGTTTCTACTAATAGTTTGGGTAATTTAGACTGTCATGATATTTCCGATTGTAATGGATGCAAATTGGCAAAATTTACTACATTACCGTTCAATAAAGTACTTATACTTCTTTTGCTCCTTTTGATTTAGTGTATTTTGATATTTGAGGACCAGCTCCTATTGTTACTAAATGGTGGTCTAGATATTGTCTCTTTTATTGATAATCATACTAGATACTATTGGGTCTATTTGATGAAACATAGGTATGAATTCTTTTGTGTCTTCACTACTTTTTATGCTATGTTGCATACTCAATATTCTTCTATCATTAAATACCTCTGATGTGATCAAGGTGGAGAATATTCCTTTACTTTTTTTCGTGATTTGTTGAAATTTGATGGTACTATTTATCAGTCCTCTTGTACTGACAACCCTGAGCAGAATGGAGTAGCCGAGCGAAAATATCACCATATTATTGAGACTGCTCGTTCTCTTTTATTGTAACTCTTTTTGAGGTGAAGCGGTCTTTACATCAGTTCACCTAATTAATTGTATTCCCACAATCCTCAATTATAGTATCTCACCATTTGAAAAATTATGTGATAAGACACCTGATTATTTCTCTTTCCGTGTGTTTGGCTGTACATATTTTATTTAGTTACCTACTGCTAATTGTATCAAACTCTCTTCTCGCTCAGCCTTATGTGTTTTTCTTAGATACAGTGAGGGACAAAAGGGATGTCGTTGTGATGATCTTAGTACAAAAAAACTCTATGTTTCTTGCTATGTTGTTTTGATAGAGCATGTTCGCTTTTTTTTTTTCATCTAGTCCTTCGTCTCTGCATAAATCTGATCAAACCTATCTTGATCCCTTTCCATCTAATGTTTCCTCTGATATATATGTTGGTGATATGACTATCTCTGATCTTCCCTCCACTTCTTCTTCTTCTCCCTCTTTAACTGATTTGTCTGTTACCCGCCTCCCAATTGTGCATACTTAAGTTCACAAGACTCCTACTGTCTCCTCCACAGATGAAATGCCTTCATCCTAATCTCTTGTCTCCCAATCAAATTATGACACTATGGATCATACTCCCTATTACCCTCGGCACACTTGGAAGTGTCCTGATAAGTTTGGTTGGTCCAACCCTTTTTACTCTTCTGATTTTTGTTCTTTCCTGACTTTACCTAAGACTTGAGCTTGAGAGTTGGTGTCTTTACCTCCTAATAAACGCACAATTGGTTATAAGTGGGTTAACAAAATCAAAACTCAATCTAATGATTCTGTGCAAAGTTACAAGGCTAGATTAGTAGCCAAGGAATTTGCTCAAGAGTATGGGCTTGATTATGATAAGACCTTTGTTCTAATGGCTAAGATGACCATGATTCGTATAGTAATTGTTATGGCAGCTCTTCGTCAGTGGATCTTCTCTCAGATGGATGTGAAAAACGCTTTTCTTCATGGTGATTTATTTGAATACGTCTATATGACTCCTCCTCCTGGGTTGCCTTATAGTTCTAGTCATGTGTGCAGACTTCACATGGCTTTATATAGCCTTAAATAGCCCCCAAGGGCATGGTTTATAAAATTTTCTTTAGTCATATGTAACGTAGGCTTTTGTGCTAGTGATCATGATTCTACTCTTTTTCTTCGATCCCCTTCTTCTAGTTTTATTCTTCTATTACTTTATGTGGATGATACAATTATTATGTGATGACAATGCCAAAATTTAGTTGTTAAAAACTCAGTCAAAGGATTATTTTGACATGAAAGATTTGAGTCAACTTCAATATTTCTTAAGGATTGAGGTCACTTCCTCTCCCAAGGGTTATCTTCTATCTCAGTCAAAATATGTCTCATATGTTATTCAACGAGCTTTCTTAGAGCTCAACGTTCGTTATACTTCCTTTAATAGTTATCTTCTGCCTGATCCTACATTATATCATACTATTGTTGGGAGTTTGGTATATCTTATTTTTACTCGTCTAGATATTGCTTATGCAGTTCATGTAATTAGTGAGTTTGTTGTTACTTCTACTACACTTCACTAGTATGTCGTTCTTCAGATTCTTCGATATCTGCGGGATACATTGTATCAGAGTTTATTATTTTCTTCCTCATAGTCTCTAGAACTCCGTGCTTACTATGATGCGAACTGGACTAGTGACTCTATGGATTACAAATCCACTACTGGTTTCTATCTCTTTCTTGGTAATTCTCTTATTTCGTGGAAAAATAAGAAACAAACTATTGTGGTTTGATCCTCTGTTGAAGCTGAGTATCGTGCTATGACCTCCACATCAGCAAAAGATCGTTTGGTTGCGTTGGCAACTTGTTGATCTTGGTATTTCCTTGTCTACTGCCAAGGATCAAAATTTTGTTTCGAAGTACCGTTTTGGTCAACTCAAAAATGGAAACGCAGAAAAAATATGAAAACGCATAGAAACACAAATACAATCCATTAATTTATAAAGATAAGCTAAATAATTGATTAATTCAACATATTTATTGGGTTAACATCCAATTATACAAGAATAAATTTAAATTTGAGGAAAAAAAAGGCTTGACATGAGGCAAAAATCACTTAAATTAGTTTCAAACACTTAATTTTTATGACAAGGATCAAAATTTCGTTTCGAAGTACCGTTTCGGTCAGCTCAAAAATGGAAATGCAGAAAAAATATGAAAACGCATAGAAACACAAATACAATCCATTAATTGATAAAGATAAGCTAAATAATTGATTAATTCAACATATTTATTGGGTTAACATCCAATTATACAAGAATAAATTTAAATTTGAGGAAAAAAAAGGCTTGACATGAGGCAAAAATCACTTAAATTAGTTTCAAACACTTAATTTTTATGACAAGGATCAAAATTTCGTTTCGAAGTACCGTTTCGGTCAGCTCAAAAATGGAAATGCAGAAAAAATATGAAAACGCATAGAAACACAAATACAATCCATTAATTGATAAAGATAAGCTAAATAATTGATTAATTCAACATATTTATTGGGTTAACATCCAATTATACAAGAATAAATTTAAATTTGAGGAAAAAAAAGGCTTAACATGAGGCAAAAATCACTTAAATTAGTTTCAAACACTTAATTTTTATGAAATAAACATATTTTTACATAATATTAAGGTCTTATAATACACATGAAATGCTAATGAGTACATACTTACATGACTGCATCCATCCCCCCGTGGAGTGTCGAGCAGGCTCTGGATAGCTACTTAGAGAAACTCCATATGTGACATAAATATGATGACAATAGTTACTCCAACTGATATTATTACGGTAATATTATCCAATTAATAATACTATTTTATTATAATACTAATAATGAAGGGTATCAAATTAAATTAATGGTACTTATGTATACTTAAAAATTAAATGTAATTGTAGTGGGTATTAAATGTAATTACAGTGGGTATTAAATATAATTACATTAGAGTATTAAATGTAATTGTTAATACTTATAAAAAAAAAAAAAGCAAAAGACTTGCACAGCAATGGGGTATTAAATATAATTACAGTAGGTATTAAATATAATTACAATGGGTATTAAATATAATTAAAGTAGAGTATTAAGTGTAACTATTTATTCTTATAACAAAAAAATTATAAAAGGCGGAAGAGCAGTGAGAATTAAATGTAATTATAGTGGGGTATTAACTGTAATTACAATGAGTGTTAAATGTAATTATAGTGGGGTATTAAATGTAATTATTCATAGTGAACCAAATATATCACTGTTTCGTCGAAATGGTACTGTTTCGATCGAAACAGTCCGAAACAGTGTTGTTTCGACCGAAACGGTCCGGAACAGTACCATTTCGACCGAAACACTAGAATTTTGTGATTCAACTACTGCTTCATTTCAGAGTGTTAAAATTCCAAAACGTTTCGGACGTGTCGACAAATATTTTGATCCTTGTCTACTGCTACTCCTATGTATTGTGATTACTCGGTGTTTCATGAGTGCACAAAACATATTGAGATTAATTGTCACTTTGTGCGTCACCATCTTCAGTTGGGCACGATATTTGTCCCCTTTCTTTCTTGTACTATACAGTTGGCAGATTCCTTCTTAGCAAACTCTTGATGTTTGATACTACCACATCATGAGTTTGAGGAGGGATGTAAGAGAATTTATATTATGGGTAGTTTAGGCATTTTATACTATTTTGTTGCCCTAATATATAAGGGTCTACATTGTGTATTCTAGGTTAAGGTTGTATTACTGATTAGATTAGTCTTAATAATATTTTTTACATCTCTCTCTTCTTCTCCTCTTCTTTTCCTCTTCTTTTCTTGCCTTTGATCAATGTTAACAACTCACACATTGGCAAGGCTATGCCCATGACATATCTGACAATAATTATGGTCTGCCAAAAGCCCTAGGCAAAAATAGATTTCATTACAGTTAAAGGATCATGTCAGTTAGTGAGCTGTATCCAAAAATTATGTGGAAACACAACATTGCTAAATCTTATTAGTAATTTATCTTCTGATGGACGGTCCAGACACTACACTCCATATTTAACTACTCAGTGCAAGAATTCAACAACGTAGCAGGTAGTTTTTCCATCTATGACTGGAACATGGTGTTGGAAAAAAATTGGATACAAATAAAGTGAACGACGGGGTGAGGCGCGGACTAGGTCCCTCTCTTAAGATGATTCGTGCCCTTTATGAAAGAATCACAGCGCAGAAGGGAGTAGCGTGTCGTCCCCAGGATACAACAACTCAGCCTATTGACTGTTGCTTCACTCAGATTTGCACAATCGAATGAAGCAGAATCTTCACACACACCTTTGAATATTACCCAGAAACTTATATTATAAGAAAAAAGTTGATATGATATATATTGTATATCTCTATACTGGAAATACGTATATATAATATGTGTTTAATAGGCTGTAATTACTTCTAGATTTAATTGAATAATAACTCAAGAAATATGACTGTTGGAATACTAGCAGTTGGAGGTTTTTGGTATTCAGCAACTGAAATTTTATTATAGAAGTAATGACTGAAAATAATTAAACAAAATATTAAAAAGTGGGTTTAATACTAGTTAATATTTTATTTCATTTAGGCGAGCCAGGGGACCCATTACCCATGTCGTGGACTAGGCACACCAGTGTGGTTCGTAGATTTTAGAAATCCGTATCTCCTCCGCTAGTCCTACCCATGAGCACGTGAGAGTCCCAAGACCTCTCTTTGATTTAAAGGTTAGATAACACTAGTATATATATACACTCAAGTATCTTTGGATGTTTAGTCGATATGGGATTGAGTTCTCACATAAAAAAAAACACTCTTTTAGTTAAAATATTCTCACATGGTAGTTTCTTATAAAACTTCTCAACCAAAATATGACAGAAACAATTTTGGAGGAACCTCAGGCGATTTACACATGATAGTGCATATCATGTAATTGTGTGGTGAAGCATTTTGTAAGTTTCATATTTGGAGAACTTGAAGCGAAGCATAACTGAAAAACAATACAACTTCCTACCATGTAGTAGTCAGCAAGCAAGGATAGTTGGTATTGACTACTGCAATGAAAGGATTAAAATAAAAAGGTCATTACCCAATTTGGTCCCTGTTAATCGAGTGTGCTAAGAGGGGTGAACTAAGTGCCATTTGATCTTTAGCACTCTATGCACAAAGTGGCTGCGATCATAACTACATTAAGGAGATGAAAAAAAAGAAATGGTTCCTTGGCTTTCAGTATACACCAATGGTTTTATCATAGTAAAAAAGAGCAACTACTAGATACTTATATCCGGGAAAACACACCAAAACGAATTAGGCAAGCAACCGTACCAAGCATTAAATCCTCCCTTTAATTAAGGTTTGCTTCTTAATCCACAAGGACATTGTTTGTTGAACTTTGTTTTCATTTTTTGCAAAAGTCTGGAGTGTAAAAAAGAATAAGAAAAGGAAATGTCAATATGAGGAGAGACTACCTCTTACTTTCAGCTGTTGGTTGAGGCAGTATGTGCATGACAGAATTATCTCCAGCAACTTTGCTTGCATTCCCTGAGAGTTCGTTTGTTTAGCGGGAGAATGGTAGAAAATGCAAGAAAGAGAAATTTTTTAAAATTTTAATATGTTTGGTTAGCATGAAAAGGAAAATAATAGAAAAAATTATTTTCTTTCATGCCTGAATTTTCTCACAAATAACCAACTATTTTTTCTTGTAAAAAACACAAGGAAATGCAAGAAAGTTGTGATCTATAGTTAACTTCCCATTTTACCCTTATTTTTCTTAAAATATTTTATTAGTTATTAATTTTTAAAAAATTTGGTATAAATTTGATTAATCATATAATTTGACCCAAAGACCTTTGTGTTGGTGATTATCTTAGAATTAGGTTTCGAGCCACCTTTTTAAAAAAAAAATTAACGTTTAATTGTAATTACATATTTTTTTTCTTTTTTAGACCAATTTAATATAATTAAGGGTAATTTAGACAATTATAAAAAATTTCTTATAACTTTACTTTCTTTCAAACAATAAAATAAATTTTTTTTAAAAATTTTCCTGCAAATTTTTCATTCTAACCAAATGCATGCATGAAAGTATATTTTCTATCATTTTATTTTCTTCCACTTCACTTTCTATCATTTTTACTTTTCATCATTTTTTTCTTTCTAACCAAACGAACCCTGAGTGAAAATAACTTATCAACTCAAAAATGTGCAAGAGAAAAAAAGAAAAAAGCAAAGGATGGGTGAAAAAAATGACTTTGTCTACAATGAATAACTAAAGGTAATTTTCTAGAGACAGCTGAAGTACTTATTCAAAGTTAAAATAACCCTTGATAATTAATGTTTTTTTAAGTAGTATTTTTCTTTTTCAAGTATTTTTTGCAAGTAGCATTGTTTTTCAAATTTTTTTTTTTTTTGCTTGTTATGATTCGCTCCTTTTCTCTAACCTGGTTGCATGTATAACAGTACACATATGCTCATACAGAAATGCATTACTTAATATACTCAAATGCAGATAGATCACTTTTCCAAATAGTAATTCAAACAGTAGACAGTGACCTCCAGTGTTCATCCAGGCCACTTCAAGCTTATATACCACGATATCGTTTATTCTAATAAGTAGTTAATCCACTTTTTTTGGGTCAACAACACTTCAAAAATACCAAAAAGAACATAGGTTGGCATATTAAACTAATGGATAACACAATACGTATTTAGACAATAACGATTAGGACTAAAAACAAGAGTATTTGAGAATCAGTTCTGTTTCAAACTTTATAGGTAAGACATACCACCAAACGTCTTTCTTGTGTAAGTGATGGGTAAAAATCTGGTGTGAAGAAGAGAAATGTGGTTTACAGGAGCAAAAAAAGGATAAGGCTAAAAATGAAGTAGGTTAGAGCTGTAAGAATGGAATAAATTAGCTCAATTATTATCATGATAAACTGTATTTGAAATACAGCACGATGATGGAAAGGAACTTGTGGCTGACCTTGAAATGTGGGTGATATTGTGTCAAATTAAGTTGCATTGTGTACTATCTCAGATGGGAATTAAATAAATGTATCTTTTATTTGGGAACTTAACATCTCAATTTGGTTTCATATGTGCGAATAAGTTATAGAATACAAACCCCACAACCACCCAAAAAAAAAGAAAGTAGATGAAGCATAAAATAATAACAGCTCATTAAAACTGAGATATCTCTCACCATGAGATGCTGAAAGAGGAATACGGTATTGCATTTTCACTATAATGCATGGTTCTTGATCAAGCTTCAGAACTAAAATATTACCAATAGAGTCTCCAACAAACCTGTTGACATATATATCAACCATTATTCAAAGCCTTTTATCCACCATGTGTATATGCACCCGTAAAAGTTAAGAAACACTTACATGTAGAAGGTATGTTGCATGACCGTAAAACAGGTTATTTCTTCCTCAAAATCATGCACATGGGACAACAACTTCCTATCTATGTCCCAAACCTACAGATTAGTTACCTTAAGCAAATTAATTCCCTGAAAATTACAAAACAAAAATGACAAATGTATTCTGATATCTGCTCCTATGAGTATAACACCACACATAGATAGTCTTTCATCCTATGAAGATGTGACCAGGAAAAAAAAAAAAAAAGAGTCACTGGGGTTAAATTTTAAACGTCAGCAATTAGTCTTCTCGGATGACTTACCTCAATACAGTTAATGGCATTTATGTTCAAAAGGATGCCTTGGTTCTCAATAAACTGCAAAGAACAAAAGCCAATAGCATCTGTTTTCATTTGACACTAACAAACAAGGGTACAAAATAGAGAAAACTGGAAATTAAGTAACCTCTTGGAGAGAAATACCTGCAAAAACTTGCTAGGTACTGCATCAGGAGACTCAAGTAGAGCTTGAGTGTTATCTTTCCCAAATAATTTGATTCGTCCATCTCTTGAAAAACAAACAAACTAGTGTCATCAAAGTTTACGAATTTACTCTTTTAATTAGGAGATACATTATTTTATGAATGCCTTTATCATTTAGCACCACAGCAAAAATTTTGTGAAAGGGGCAGGCCCACTATACACAACAAAGTAAACAAATGTATTAGATTTGCAACTCCAGGCCGGGGTGAAATGTGATATATTGTATCATCATGTAAATTGATAATAATAGACATAATAGACAGCGGAAATGTAAAGACGAATCTGAGAAAGTTCTTTACCAAAGAAATGCCATTCTGGACTGCCATATTAAAGTTCAGTAATTTTTATAAAAATAAAAAAAGACATATTGCAGTAGTGAAGGTATGAAATGTGTTGAACCAAGATCAAACTGTATGAGCCAGTGGCTCCCCTAAAATGATGAAATAATACCCTCTTAAATCATCACATACAAAGATTGAAATGCATCCACAACTTTGAGCAGAAAAGGCTTAATTAGTTGCATGAATAACACTATTTGACTTGAAGAAATGAGAAACCTACCTAGTAGAAACAGCAAAAATCTGTTGAATGGTGTCACAGGCCAACAGCATAGATCCTAATGGGATGCCATAGTGGAATAACAGTCGCGTATTTATGTCATCCGGCTTCAAACCATCTGAATTCCATCCAGGCTGCAACACAAGCTTTAACAACTGTAAATTAGAGGGAGTAGTATGTTCCTGCTGGAAACTTATGACGACAATTGATAGCATTAAAAGTAGTCAACTTTTGCCAGATAGTCCGCTTTTATGAGGCAGCTTTGCTAATGCTGTTGATTGAGGTAATGGTCCTGTCACTCTTCATGATGATCTCACCAAAAGTCAAATTCTGAAGATTATTCCTTGCGGATAGAAACTTAATATTGAATAAGCAAATTATCAATACACAGTGCACTACTAATTTAAAAGCCACCTCTTCTCCACATTCCCCACAACACAAAAAAAAAGGGACTCATCATGCAACAATCCAATGTGAAAGGTGTATGACTTGATCCGAAATGTATACACCCAAGTGCAAGCGGTCAAGCTGTAGTAATAATCCAGTTAAGTCTGGAGTCGAATCCACAGGAAACTATGATTGGTGTTTTAAAGTAAGCAGTAATAGAGACCAAGTAACTGGAAACTTTGAGAGTTTGAAGTTGTGGGATTTCTTGAATAGAATAGAAGATTCTTTCCAAGAGTTTTCTAGACAAAATAAAAGATAAGTTCAAATGTAAAACAGTCATCCTTTAGCTTGAGGATCAAAACATATAGTTAATGATCCGGTTTATTATACTTGTATTTTATAACTCAATTAACTCTCATGTCAATAGCAAGTTAATCGGAAGGTAAAGATGGATTGTGAGAATTAAGCACATGATTCCGATGTCTTTTTAGAAGTTGACAAGAATTGTCTGTGCCAAGATTTAACCCGTCTACAAACAAGCAAGTGTTTCTACAAGGCATCCAACCATGGCATTAATGTTCCATTCTTTAGATAAAACACAATAATAGTGAAGATTGAAATGTGTCATGAAGATCTAGCCGAGGTACTTGCCTTGAACCAACGGGTTTTTCCATGCAAGAGTCATCCGTGACATAGAAAGAACCCATAGTTATACAAAGTACCTTAACTTTGCTAGATGTATTCAATTCTTCAATAAGTGAAATATAAAGCATTAAAGCATAAAGGAAATGCACAAATATAGCTTCCGGATAATCAATATATGTTCATCACCTCTTACTAAAGAGTGAATGAGGAACTACTCACTCTTTATGACTTAGGTAAAGCTAGAAAAGTGAGTGATACTCATCCCTCCAAGTAGAGAACTTACAAGGTAAAGTACAATAAACGAAGAGCCGATCTTCACCAAAGAATAAGTGAATCTCGTTCCACTCTTCACGGCTTTGGTAAAACACTAGAAGAATAAAAGAGTTTCACTCCTTTAAGGAAGAAGGAAGCTCAAGCAATGGAAGTGAAGGACAAAAACAATGAAAGTAGGAGAAAGTTAGTCACTACTTAGAGGGTGGCTTACTCAACCAACAAATGGAGGATTGCTTCCTCAACCAACAAGTGGAGGGTTACTTCCTCAACCAAAAGATAAAAGGTTGCTTCCTCAACCAAGAAATGAACTAACTCTCTTGATACAAATAAATATAACATACATTTAAGATTAATCAAAATGAGTGGGAATCTAAGCCTCCATACATACAAACTCCTTACTAATTCTTAGTGTAGTCTAGGCCTACAAACCAAGCTCTAGCTCCTTACTTTACAAGAGAAAATTTTTGCACCCATGAAGCTCCCCTAATGGGAGTATTTATAGGCAAAGGAATGGGAGGGGGGAAGATAAGAGAGGATGAATAGTGCATGCCGTCCAGTCTAAGTGAAAATCAACTACTCTACTGGCAATCTGTGGAGGACATTCGAATGTGAGTTGATGTTCGAACGTTATTTCTGTTTTGGCTTTATGGACGTTCGAACGTAGTCTGACGTTCGAACGT
Source organism: Ilex paraguariensis (assembly GCA_963454935.2). Classification (NCBI taxonomy): domain Eukaryota; kingdom Viridiplantae; phylum Streptophyta; class Magnoliopsida; order Aquifoliales; family Aquifoliaceae; genus Ilex; species Ilex paraguariensis. The sequence goes on from CAUOFW020002835.1 coordinate 2,851,396, forward strand.
GTCTTCTATCTTTGCTTTAGGGTCGTTTGAACGCCAGATGGGGTTTGACCTTATCACTCAAGTGGTCTGTAGTCTTCTGTGGAAATCCACTTCCATACTTCATGCAAAACTTGGCGTTTTACACTCATCACTCTGGTCTTCAATCCAATCAAATGGACGTTCAAACGTGAGTTGGCGTTTGAACATGGTACTCAAGTACCTCAAAGTCTTCTTTCTTGCCTACAACACGTCATGTCACAGCAATCTGGTCTTCCCATAGTTCAAGTGGACATTCGAACATGAGTTGACGTTCAAACGTTCTTGCTTTGTTCCAACCTTCTCCAATTTTGTTCCCTTACGCACTGGTGTTGCACTCAAGTGTGATATTTGTTGTTCTTGAGCCTTTGTTTACTTTAGGACATAAAATGTCATCACTTAAACTCCATCAAAGTATAATTAGTCCTAAAAAGGCATAGTAATATGCTAAATTTAAGTAATACTCAGTGTACACTCCTCTCTTTGAAAGTACCGTCTAGGTGTTTCAATTTGAAGCCGTAGAATAGATTTGGTAAGTGTTGAAGTACAAATACTTAATTTACACCATTTCTAGTAGTTTAAGCTTTTGGAGTAGATGGTTGTTTAATATAGTATCAGAGCAGGAGGTCCTGTGTTCGAATCTTGCCGCCACTCTAATGATTAAAAGAATTTCACATGCTAGGCCCAAAAATTTAGCCGCACATGAGGGGGCATGTTGAAGTATAAAACCTTAAGTTACACCTTCTCTAATATCTTAAGTTTTGAGAGTAGATGGTTGTTTAACAGTAAGAACGTCATAGACTAGACCCTTAAAGTTCTGTGCTAGCTCGAATTCAAGGTCTTGAAATTGACTAGAAGGTCTTACCAAATCATTCTTCATCCGTCCCTCCAATCCCTGAAGTAAGGCAGACTGCCAGGGAATGATCTCCCACTAGATACACAATCCAAATTCCAACATATGACTTGCTTATGGCAAACTTGGAACAAATAGAAATTATGATTGCATCCAGTAGTCCAACATATGTCTGGAGAGGGTAAATATTCACACAGTGGTGAAGTTGCTTTGATGTCATTTAGACATCAATAGTTTGAATCACAATAATAACTTTTCTCAAGCGTGAACCAAGTCCAACATGTGACCTTCTATCAAATCCCGTTGTGTTGTGACCTTCTTAGATTCCGTTGTAACTGGAGTCTTGTTTACTAGACTGTTTTTTTTTTGTTTTCAATCCAAACCAATCTTACTCACACAGTGCTATCATTTGAAATCCATGCAAATCTCTACTAGTATGTTCTCTCTAATTTATAAGTCATGATCTTCCTTGACCACCTCGGTACATACTGACAAGATGATAGGATCCAGGGATCCTGTGTTAATTTGATTCACTTAAAGGGGAATTGTCCTCCAAGTTCTATTGATTTTTCTTCCTGCCAAAACACTGGTTTACAAGCTAATTTAAAGAAAAAGACTTCCTAGACTAGACTCCTTTGCGAATCATAACTCTTGGCTACAATTATTCTCCTAATCTAACCCAATTACTCAAAATCTATCCAAACAACTAAATCTGGATAGATACACTCAAACTCTAGCAATCTAAGAATGAAAAGCAAAATAGAAAAATAAGATAGTGTGTATAGCTGAGAGCCACAAGTACGAAGGGTCTTAAAATCCACACCCCCTTGAGAAGCCAACTTGTCCTCAAGTCGCAAATTCTGGAAAACAAGCAACAAAGTCAGAGTAAGCCTCCCTTGTCGCATCGGTAGCAGGAAAACCATCCCATTGAACAAGAATACATGTGACCGGCCTATTATTGCGTTTAAACAACCATGATCCAAAATTCGAAGAGGTTGCCAAGTGGTAATACCACTGCCAGGGAGGAAGCCGTGAAGCTGGTTGCACCTTCTCACCAAATTTCCTTTTTAGGCAAGACACATTAAAGACAGGGTGAATACGACAGTCAGTTGGCAAATCAATTTATAGGCGACTGACCCAATTCACGAAAGTAGACGGAAAGGCCCATAAAATCAGGGCAAGTGTTTATGAGTCCACGGGTCCCATGGAAATTTGACGATATGGCTGGAAGCGGAGGAAAACCCAATTTCCCATGCTAAAAGAGCAGTCTGTTTAGTGGCGATCAGCAAAATGCTTTGCGAGATTGGGCAGCAGTTAAGTTCTCCTTGAGTAAGCGAAGAATGGTGTCGCAATCCCATAAAGCGATGTCAATAGAATGCGCAGCAGTAGTATAAGGTAGATACAAAGCAAGGGGCAATGGAGGTTTTCCATAAACAACTTGAAATGGAGACATTTTTAAGCGAAGCTTGAAAAGAAATGTTAAACCACCATTCGGCCCATGATAGCCACTTTGTCCAGATGACAGGTTGCTGGCTTGCAAAGGAACACAAATAAGCCTGAGGATGATAAGCCAGCCTGCGACAAAGACTAGTGCCTTATAATTCAAAAAATGCCTCCCAAAATTGGATTGTGAAAACTGGGTCATGGTCACTAACAATGGACATAGGCATTCCATGTAAGCGAGCAATATCTCGAACAAAAATCTCGGCACTGTCAAAGCTGAAAAAGAATGTGAGATTGCATTACAGTGTGCATATTTGGAGAGTCTATCAACAACCACCACAATAGTAGTCTTATGAAGTGAAGGAGGTAAACCATCAATGAAATCCATAGAAATATCGGTCCATATATCTTCCGGAATCGATAACGGCTCCAATAACCCAGGTGGAGAGATACTTTCATATTTATTCCTCTGGCAAATATCACATTCTGCCACAAACTTCTTTGTAGCTTGCTTGAGACCCTTCCGATAGAAGTTACATTGAATGCATTTATAAGTCCGCAAGAACCCAGAATGGCCACCCACCAGAGAAGCACGAAATTCAGAAAGAATTTTAGAACACCGAGGAGAAGAAGGAACCACTATACATCCCCGATAACGTAAAACACCATCAATTAGAGAATAATTTGAATCCACAGTCAAGCCTTGCAGTAACTGAGAAATGACTGGGTACAAAGTAGGATCGGTGAAACATTCAACTCCTATTTCCTTGATGGCCAAAAAAATAGGGGAAGAGATGGCACGTACGGTGGAGTCTTCGGTTTGTCTAGACAAAGCATCAATGACCTGATTTTCTACTTCTTTGCAATATACTATCATATAATCATACCCCAATAATTTTGTAACCCATTTTCGCTGCTCAAGTGAGGAGACCTGTTGATCCATAAAGAATTTTAGACTTTTATGGTCCGTAACAATTGTAAAATGGCGTCCTAATAAATATGGTCGCCATTTGTTGACAGCAAAGACAATTGCAAGCATTTCCTTATTATACATAGAGAGATTTAAATTTTTTTCCTAACAGAGCCTTACTAACGAATGTCAAGAGGCACCTCTCCTTCATAAGAATCGCACCAATTCCACTACCTAAAGCATCACATTCTAAAACACACTCTTGAGAGAAATCTGGCAAGGCTAGCACGAGTGGTGTTGTCATGGCATGGTTTAGTTTATCGACGGCATTCAGAAGTCCAACTGAAGGAATCTTTCATGAGCATGAGTTAAGGGTGCAGCGATTTGACCATAATTCTGCACAAAATTTCGATAGTAACCAGTAAGCCCCAAAAGGCCTTGTAGAGCCTTCAGAGTTTTGGGCTTTGGCCAGTCAATCATACAATGACAAACGAACACTTAGTCTGTTTGACAAACAAATGATTTTGACGAAGGTAGCGAAACGCTACAAACTGATGCTCAATATTTTTTTTTTTTTGATCAAATACAGATGCTCAATATGATTTTGAAGAGATTTGCTGTAGAATAATATGTCATCAAATAAAACAAGAACAAACTTACATAAGGCCGAAATATGTCATTTATCAAACTCTGAAACGTTGCCGGTGCGTTAGAAATCCCAAAAGGCATGACAAGAAATTCATAGTGTCCATGTTGGGTTTGAAATGCAGTCTTGGGAATATCAGGTTCAAAAAGACAAATTTGATGATACCCGAAACGAAGGTCCAACTTACTCATCTAAAAGCTCGTTGATAATCGAGATGGGATAGCGATCCTTCACTGTCGTGCTGTTGAGAGCACGATAATCCACACACATACGCCAAGAACCGTCCTTCTTCCATACTAGTAGAACAGGGGAAGAATAAGGACTAACATTTTTGTCAAATCAAACCAGTAGCCAACATCACCCTTAACCAATTTCTGGATATCATCCTTTTGAAAATAAGGATATCCAGAAATGCAATGGTTTTGAACGCATTTAGGAGGAAGTCCCAGAGGGTCGCCAAACAAATCCCTAAAATTGTCAAGAACACGACTATTTTCATGTGGGATCTCCGATTGATCTAATGTAAAATTTATAGCCATCAACTGTAGCAAGAATCCATGGTCAGTATGGAGAATCAACCTGTGAAGTTCATCTTGGTCAACAACGGTGTCAATTGGGGATCCATTTCCCAATAAAGTGAACTCTTGGCCATCCACAACAAACTTTATAGTTAATTTTGCAAAGTCCCAGGTGAATGTGCCCACCGAACGGAGCCACGTAGCTCCAAGAACAATATCACAACCACTCACCCGCAGTAAGAAAAAATCAGACTGTAAACTGTAACCATGCAAAGTTAAGATAACGTCATTACACCTACCATAGCTATGAAGAATACCTCCATCAGCTACGGTTACACAAATTGGAGCAGCCTTGTGCACCAGATATCCACACTGTTGAGCTAGAGAGGAATGTAGAAAATTATGGGTTGATCCAAAATCAAACAAAACTGTAGCAGGTCATTTCTTCAAATAACCTATAATATGCATTGTTTCAAACTGACTAGTACCCGAAATGTCATGAATAGAAATCTCAAGTGTAGAAGAATTTTATGTATTCTCAATCTGGTCTTCTGTTACTGTAAGCCCCCCAAAATCATCTTGGATGGCATCACAATCTAAATCATTCATAGCGTGAGAGCAACTAAATAAATCCATCATAAAAGAATATTTTATTCATCAAATATAATATTTACAATGTCATCCCAAAAGAATAAGCCAACCATGGCCATCATATCCAAAAGAATATGCTAAGCTATGGCAATTACATCCCAAAAGAATCAAATTTAACTTGCAGCGGAATTATAAAAGGATTGACTTTACATAGTCCCAAAATAAATTTCCTACTCTAGAACAAAAGAGAATATAACTCTAGACATCCACCTCGGGGTCCACGTTCTCCTCTATAGGAGCATCTCAATGTGCTTGTTCATCTACCCCTAACTCCTCCTCTAGCACATAATCTGAAAATATATTGTTTGTAGGAGGTGAGCACTAAACTCTGTAGCAACATTCTCCCAAACTTATACAAGGTTTAGAAAACATGCAAAACAAGTCGGTCTCATTTCGCAAATATCATATATTAATTTTTTTGAAAGAAAACGGGAACATTTCAATAGATCTTAAGTTTATACAATAACAATGAATTAAGTAAAGTGATAACGCTAAAATACAAATCCTAAATCATTTCTAACCATAAACCGTTTCCCACAAGTTCTTGTAGAGTCTCATACCTCCACAAGCTCTTGTAGAAAATCAATTCCACACAATAACCATAATCGTTCAGTAGTATCATCCCATATTCTCATGTATATTGGTTGCTTCCTATGAATCTACACCACGACTCTACCTCGTTCACCCAATAATAACTACACAAACTACTTTAGAAATAGCGTATACCGTCTCCCACGGCATTGACGAATCCTTCTCAGGAAAGGTATATCATCCCTCAACCTCGAGCTTACATGAATAATAATGGTTGCTCTCACAAATAACAAACCACTACAAGTGTTAGAAAACCATCTCACCCCCAACTGACATAAACTAACCTCTAACACTCTACGACAGTGTTCGAATGTAATTCAAGTCCATCACAACAACCATACAAGGAATGCAATCACAAACATTTTCCTTAAACACAAGAAAATCTAAAGTCCCCAATTCTCACAATTTGCAATATAAGAGAACAATTTAAGAAAATAAGCAAGAGATCATCACAACATCATTTTATTACTTAACACAAGGCACTAGGGTTTCAAAGTCAAGAACAAAGGAAGAATCAATAGAAAAATCCATCTCTTTTGAAAACTAGGGTTTTATGATAAGAAAAGAAATCTCATGGTTATACAATCATAGCTTTGTTTAAAACATGGTAATGATTGTAAAAAAAATCTCAAGAAATCATGATTTCATAGCATATACATATGGTTAAGAGTGAAAGAATACATATATACAAGCCCTAACCTCAATGGACAAGAATGGAAGAAACCTCTACCTTGATGTTCTTGAAGAAATCTAGGGCTTTAATTCAATCCAAAGTGCAAAGCCCCTTCGATCTTGTGTTTTTCCCTCTCTTTCTTCCTCTCTAAAGTTTTCTAGGGTTAGAAGTGTTGAAATGGGGCTAAATGGAACATCTTTATGTATTTATAGTGGAAGGAGGGCCAACTGTTCGCAACTTAAAAATTACTAGAATCTGTTTGGGCGTACTGGTACACGTACCAGTACGGTATGGCTACTGGACTTCAGCGTACCGGTACGCTTTTGCTAGATCTGTCTATTTCCTCTATTTTTCATTGCTAATCCTTCAAAGGCCATCCCAAACTTATACAACATACCTTTGCACATCACACATGGTTGGTATAACTTCTATAAAAAATATTTCATATATTTATCCGGGTTTCCACAATATCATTATTTCTACGGTTATAACCCATATAATTCATTCCTACGCCATTACATATATTAAAATTTCTACACAATTTATTATGATATTACTATAAACATGTGAGGGTTTACAGTTGCGTCATCCCGTTCCATGAACAAAAGTTGAGGGCGTTTGCTATGATGACCTGGCTTGAACAAGTCATCACAATTGAAGCAAAGTCCTTTCTCTCGCCGCTCTTTTTGTTCAACCACAGTAAGACGTCTGATATGTAGCAAAATTGGGGAAGATATGTAACCAGAAGTTGAAGTAGTAGCTTGTGGCAGTGCTCGTGTGGGGGTTGATTTTTGTTGCATCTTTCTGACAAATTAATCCTTCAAAGTCCAAAGCGACTTCTCTTGACAAATATCCAAGTCAAATGCTTCTGAAAGTGTTGTGGGCTGCAAAATACAGACTCCAAGCTTGATATCTTCATGTAATCCCAATATGAAGCAGCAAATTAAATAAGATTCTAGTAGATTGCTTACCCGATTTGCCAAGATTTCAAATTTCATTTGATATTCTTGCACAGAACTAGTCTGTCTTAGCCTAGACAAAGAAGCCTCTGGAGCTATATCTTCTTGCGAACCAAATCGTAAGCATAGAGCTTTGTTGAATTGCGGCCAAGACATAATACCGATTGAACGAACCATCCATCAGTACCATGATGTAATAACTCCAGTAAAGTGAATTGATGCCAACGGCACCATTTGTGCATCAGTGAGACCATGAAGTTGTTCATATTGTTCAGCTCAAAAAATCTATCCTTCAAGATCTTCGTCATCATATTATGGAAAATCAATCCAAACTGACCTCCTTTGTATAATCAAGCCACCTTGTGGATTTTTCGATTGTCAGTTGGCAGCATGCAGTTCAATAGGAGCTGGGACCAGCTAATCAAGAGAAGCATGAGAAGCCATCGTCATTTAGTTCAAGGTTACCTAAATCACATGGATGACGTCCTTGATTGCATGAACTCCGCCCGCAAGTTGATCCAACCATGATTCGATTTGATCAACATGTTCGGTAAGTTCCTTCACTATAACCATGGTGATACCAGGAGCAAAACTGCTTTGATACCAGTGATAGGATTCAGGTCATAATTCGATTCACTTCAAGGGGAATTGTCTACTGTTGGTGCTGCCACTGTACTACTCTAATTTTGGTGCAGGGAACAAACTTCAAAAGAAGTATGCTTATATAATTTTTATATACTAAATTTTTTCATCCCAAATATTATGATATAATCATCACTGGAATAGGCATCAACACTGATAATTGTACCACATTAATAGACAATATGAAAATTTGGTAAATGTGACGTTGATCAGCAAACTTTGGACAACTCTTCCAATTGGAGTTATAGTCTAGTTTATTAGGTTTCTCCCTTGTTTTGTCCCTCTATTTATCTTAGAGTATTTTCTGTCACAATTGTCAAAATATTGTTATTGCTATGGCAACTAACCAAGGGCTTGCAATCCTTACCGTTGAGACCCCTACTGTTAGTACTTCCATTTGGAATGTCCTGCCGACTCCTACAGGGATAACCTCTCTCACTTTTATGTTTGACTAGTATACAGTACCTACTGGCACAGTTGTATTACTAACAATGCTGAGTATGATCTCTCAGAAGATTATGGCTCAGTTGTTGAATAGCCATAACTTTGCTAAGTTGTCTCACTCCTTTCAGCTTTTCTTAAGGCGTGTTGGATAGCTTAGTTGGCTGACAGGATCGCACCTACAGCCACTTAATGACAACCCTGGATATTCTGAATGATTCTTTAATAACTACGCTATTTTTGGATAGTTATTTGGCTTGATGGAGTCATCCGTTTGTAAGATTTATCAGTTTCATAGCTCTGTTCCAAAGGTATGGAGCGCATTATTAGAAATGTATTCTCAGTCAAGTTGTGGAGTTCGTGTTTATGAGCTTTCTCATTAGCTCTCATATGCTCAACAGGGTGATATAATAGTTCAAGATTATTATAGTTGTTTGACTCAACGCTGGCTTGAATATGAGACTGTATGTCTCCTTGCTATTATTCTGAGGATAGAGCCCGAGGTAGTAGTATTCCTACACATATGAGAACAGAAGGACAGGATTTTCAAGTTCCTTATGGGGCTTCGTCATGAGTTCGAGGGACTTTGCTTTTAGATCTTGCCAATGATAAGACTTCTGTCTCTTGATTCTATTGGCTGACCAGATGGCCCTTGCTGCTACTGTAGGATCACACTCGAGACCCTCAGCCAGGGGTGGCCAGCGTCTGAACGAGTGCCGATAGGATGCTATATATTTACGTAGACATGGGATTCTCGTTAGTGTGAATATTATGGCCGACCAGGACATCTTAGGGTTACTTACTGGAACCCACTGCCATTGTCCCTGCTACTGCTACTACTACTACTACTATTACTTCTCTTTGGTAGAGTGATATGGATGTTATCACTTCCCAATTGGATATACTTATATTTGCTTTGACTTCTCAAGGTCCGACTATTGCTGGTTCAACTACTACAAGTATACCACGTGTCTTTCATGCTTACACCAGTCTATCTCCCCTTTGGATGTCGGACTCAGGTGCAAATAGTCACATGACAAGTGAGGCCTATCATTTCATCACTTTTGATGAGCAGTTACATATATAAGTTTAGTTAACAGATGGGACACATGCCCCTATTCTTAGTAAGGGTATTGTCCGGTTTCCAGATGTCTTTACATTACGTTCGATTTTTCATGCGTCAAAATTGGCCATGAATATATTATTTGTACATTAGTTAGTCAGAGATTTTTACCATGCGGTTGTGTTCTTATCTAATTCGTGTTATTTACAGGACCTGAGTATCAGGGGGATTATTATCAAAGGACATGAGAGAGATGAAATGTATTATCTAGGCAATCCACCTTCAGTTTCATCAGTTCCTACACCTACATCACTTGTACCTATTTTATCTTTATATGTTCCTAGTTTGTATGCTAGTATTTTACTTAGTATTTTTTGTTATGATTTTTCATCACAAACTGTTTAATTGTGGTATGACCGTTTTGGACATACAAATTTTAAATATTTATGTCTATTGTTTCCTGTTTGAATAATACTTGTGTTGGTGGTAAACTTAATTGTATTATATATATATTCCCTATCTAAACATGTTAGTACCAATTATATTCCTCGCATACACCAATTACCCAAGCCATTTGATCTAATACACTCCAATATATGGGGACCTTCCCCTGTTCCTACATATCTGCTATACTTGGGTCTACATTTTGCATAAAAAGTCTGATGTACTCTGTAAAGTTTAAAGAATAAACACAATATTAGAGAAAGACGTAGAGTGGTCAAAACTTAACCCTTTCACAAAACCGCTTGTATTTATAGTTGACTCATAATATAAGAATTACACATACATCCTCTTGTATTTACATATAATACCCTAACACTATTAACAAATTACATACAATACCCTAATACTCTTAACAAACTCCATGTTATGACTCAGTTTCTACAAATGATTCGATGTCATTGTTCGTGCTCTTCGTTTAAAAAATGTCAAAAAATATGTGTCTGATGTCTTAGTGTCTTACCTTTCTTCTTAAGGTATCCTTGAGCAGCTCACTTGCTCATATTCTCTTGAGCAAAATGGAGTTGTTGAAAGAAAATATAGAAGTCTGATAAGGATGGTACATTGTATACTTAGAGATATGGGGGTGCCACAATCTTATTGGCATTTTGTTGTTTTGACTTCTATCTTTCTGTACAATCATATACCAAGTCGTGTTCTTCGGCATAGGGCTCCCTTCCAGATCTTATTCCCTGAGCGGACACTTTTTCTAGTCCTTCCTCGTGTTTTTGGCTGTACATGTTTTGTTTAGTATCGATCTCCTACTCGCCATAAACTTGATGATAAAGCGAGTTGTTGTGTCTTTATAGGCTATTATCATTAGTCTAAGGGGTATCGGTGTTATGATCTTATCAGGTGTTGTATGTATCATAGTCTAAATATTACCTTTATTGAACATATTCCTTATTTTTCTTCAAATTTCGTGTTTGTCCCTCTAGTTGATGATACTCCTTTTCATTTTTCCTCACCTCAGGAGCCAAAGTCATTGGTCACTATCACTACAGAGTCATCAATCTCTCCTCTTCCAGAGTCACTCGTCCCTATTACTACAGAGTCACCAGTCTCTCCTCTTTTGCAGGTTTATGTTCGTCGTCCTCGCTCTTATCCCCCTACTGATGTCTCATCTACCTCAGGCGATACTGGTAATATTTATCAATTCATTGAGCATATTAATACACTTATTATAAGCACTTATGAGATTGTAGGTGATGAGCCAGTTACTTTACCTTATAAGACTTTGTCAGTGAAGGATGATAATTTAGGGCGTCATTATCCGCGGCGTGATCGCCGTCTAGTTGTTCGTTATAGTTAGGCCGCCAAGACTTTATATCTGATCTCTGGTTATATTTTTTATGGTAATATGTCTCCTACATTTCGAGCTTATAATATGGTTTTATTAGATACGCCGATTTCTCTCTGTTTCAGAGGCTATGCTGAACCCACAGTGGGTTCTTGCCATGAAAACAGAGATGGACGCTCTTCAGTGTAATCAAACATGTGATCTTGTCTCTTTACATTCAGGTGTGAAACCTGTTGGTTGTCATTAGGATTACTCCCTGAAGTTTCTTGCGAATGGTACTATTCATCACTATAAGGCTAAGCTTGTGACGAAAGGCTTTATTCAAGTACTCGGTCGTGATTTTGGTGCTACCTTTGTCCCCGTGTTAAAATTGACTATCATTTGGTTAATTATTTCTCTAGTTGCTTCGTACTCTTGGCCCCTTCATCAAGTGGATGTGAAGAATGCGTTTCTTCACCCCTGAACGATACTATTTATATAGATACACCTTCTGGCTTTCGAGGTGAGGGAGAGTATGCTAGGAAGGTGTGTCAACTGTGTAAGTCTCTTTATGAACTAAAACAGTGACCACGAGTCTGATTCTCTCGATTTAGTGGTGTAGTTATACGTTTAGGGTTCACCAAATATCATTCGGATTATACATACTTCATTCGACAGAATACTTCTTAACAGTATGTCATCCTTTTGGTATATGTAGATGATATTATTATTACTAGGGATGTTGTTTCTGGGATTGCACAAGTCAAAGTTAACCTTGGGAAGACCTTAAATGTGAAGAACCTTAGATTTTTGTGATACTTTCTTGGAACTGAGGTTGCCTATAGTAGTAGGAGTATTATTCTTTCTTAGAGAAAGTATGTTTTGAATCTTTTCTCGGACACTGGGATGCAAACTGGCATGATCACCCATAATTCCAAACCTAAAACTTACTGTTGAAGGTAAGAAGTTGAGAGATCCAGTTATCTATTAGAGGTTGGTAAGTAGACTTATCTACCTAGCCAACACTAGGCCAGACACTTCATTTGTTGTTAGTCGAGTTAGTCAATTCATGCACAAATCATGTCAGTTTTATCTGGATGCAGTTTATCATATCCTTTGGTACCTCAAACTTTATCCTGGACTTGGATTTTTCTGAACATCAGGATCTTAGACTAGTTCTCTAGCCTATTGTTCAAATCAAATTCAGATTCAAATTATCGGGGAGCGTGTGACGATCGATCTACTCCGGGCTTTTGTGCTTTTTGAGTGACTCATTTTATCTCTTGCAAGAGCAAGAAGCCGGCAGTTGTCTTCCGCTTGTCAACAAAGACAGAATATCTAGCACTAGCACTTGGCACGTATGAGATTATTTGGCTACAATGATGCTTGGTGAGTTGGAATTTCTAGTAAATTTAAATTTTCACTTATCTTTAATTTTTCACATTTAATAAATATTATTTTAATTCATTAATGGGTAATTTTTCAATATTATAAGAATTATAAAATGATGAAACAGGGTGATAGCTGGGTAGATAAATTTTGTTTATTAAATGGGATGCTCGCTAGTATAAGAATAATTAATACTCTCGTATACATGTATAGTGTATCTATATATGTGACTAAAGTTATAAAAATGTAGCAAGTTTAGACAAGAAAAAAATAAAAATGCAGAAACAAATTCTCCTTTAAAAAAATACTTCAATAAAGCAAAAAAGTTTAGAATATTAAAGAAAAAGGTTAGCAAATGACACATGAACTTCTCCTAATTTACAAGGCCAATTTGATACAAAACTTCTTGTAGTTAGTCATAGCAACTTGTCCAAATTCCTCAATCTAATTGTATTTGGAAAATTAAAGGACCTTCTCTATTTTCATTTCATAGAAAATCGTGTGGAGTTATATAATTTTTGCTTTAACTATTTAGAACCACGTGGAGGGTAAAATTAGCTTACAAGATAATGCTTAAAACTCTAATTAACTTTCACAAAGCTAAAAAAGCTATAGCAAGGATATGACATTGTTCAACTCTGCCTTTTTTTTTTATTTATCTTCAACTTCATGGTCTCAAGGAAAATACTGAAACTTGATTGGAGGAGTCAAACAGGGGATCAAACCTTATCTATGCAATGACAATGACAATTACCTAGAACATATTAAATTAATCCACATAAAGCAAGAAGAATAGGTTTTCTTGTCCCTGTCCGAAGAAACACATTATTTTCCAAGTAGTGTTACCAATATTATATTATAATGGATGTTGATGATGCAAAAAATAGTCTTATACAAAATCAACAGTCGACTGTGTGAAAAAATGTAATTAATTGACAATTAATAAAATAATCAATGACAATAATGTAAATATTGGGTCAACACACAGATATATAAAGGTTCGGTCCGGATAACTTACTCCACTTCGAGAAATGACAACGGTGGCCGAAAAACCTTTATTAATGAAGTAAGGTGAACGGGAGAGAGAGCAATGATTAGTTCTGAGAAAAGTACAATAGGTAGGAGAGAGAAAAGCTATGTGTAGGGTGTGTAGAGAGGTGTAGAGATAAATCAAGAGGCAGAGATAAAGATATCCTCTCGTGCAGAGAGAGCTTACAATTTATAGGCATAAAGCCTTGGTGAAGTGGCTCAGATAGCGCCAAAGACGCAAAAGGCAACGTGGGCATATGCTACACCAACTGTGTCGTGGGTGACGGTGAGGACAATCATGGCGTAGACAACACCTTGCGTCGATTAGGCAGCAAGAGATCGGGTCCAGGCGGCACTGCTTCGAGTCGTGAGGGCGATGTTTCGGATGGTGTCGATGCTAGCTCAAAGGGATCAGACAAGGCTCGTGGCCAAGCCTCGGCAAGGCTAAGGGCATCACTAGGTGAAGCCCAGGCGATCACCCAAGAGGCGATGCCAGCTGGGCATTGGGCGCAGTTGGCTGTACTAGAGGCGGTGGGCAACGGCTAGGCGGCAACAACGATGAGCTGGGCGACGGCAGGCACAAGCCAGGTGGTGGCGCCGGTGGGCTGCGCTTCAGCAGGCGTGGGTCAACTAATGCTAGTGGATTTGGCGTATTGCCTTGTGATGGTGAGGCGAACACTTGAATTTTCACCGTTTCCTTAGTCCCAGCATTCACCTTTCCTTAGTCCCAGCATTCACCTTTCCTTCGAATTTCTTGATATATATTCTGATTTTGACTGGGGCTCGTCCTGACGAAGATAAGTTGAAGGACGCTATTCGAGGCTCACTGCGAGGCAAAGGGATCGCTAAAGACGACGACTCAAAAGTAGTCTCCATTTTTAGCTCAATTAACTATGATGATGACGTCGTCTATATTGTGTCTTCATACCATCCCTCTTGTCGTTATGTGCCGTCGGGCAAAGGAGGATGAGCTAGCATGTTGTGACTCTTCGGGAGAGATTTTTCTTTATGAGGATGCCTTAGAGGCAGGTTTAAGGTTCCCAATACCCGGACCTTTCTATCAGATTTTAGGGCACTGGTTGCTAGCTCCCGAAAGGTTGGCTCCCAACGGGTGGAGAGTGATCTTAGCATTTTTCTCATTGTGGCGGCTAGTATTTGAGGAGTTTTTGGCCACATATGTACTTCTGGATAACCCTTTTTCTCATCAAGGGTGGTGTCGTTTCACCCCAAGGTCGGGCAAGTTCATCACTGGACTTCTTTTGAACTGTTATAGCTGAAAGTCTAAGTTGTTCTTTGTTAGAGGTGAGTGGGCCATCGAGGGTGACCGTGACCTTGTGCCTTCGCGGTGGGACACCGTCCCGAGGACCAAGCTAGGTAAGAATTCTACTTTCATTTTTACTTTTGGTAGTCACATATTTGTTCTCACTATGTGATTGGTTTCAATGTAGTTTCACCCACATTATCAGCGGAGCAGGAGAGTAGGCTCCAGATAGTTCTTTACCATCCTTTCAAGGAATTCTTGGAGATTATGTCTGCATCAGGTCATCCCAAGGTTTCTCACAAGCCAAAGAGGAAAGATATCTGATCCTTCCCATGCAATCTTGATGGTTTTGGCCTTGTAAGCTTTTTGTCTCACACCAAGTTTGCAGGTACTTCTATTGATAGGGCGATGGTGGAGGCTCTCTATACTTCCAGGGTGGCGTCTTCCCCTCCTTCTTCTAAGAGGGTGAAGTTTGATGCCCCTAGCACTTCTCAGCTGGGGCCTGTCGGCCTGGCGCCAAGGTTTGTTGGCCTAGTCGGTTCCTGGGTAGTGATGCCCCCACTCCTTCTCCTACTATGATCCCCCTCACCTCCCAGAGCTCATCCTAGTATGGTTATAGGTATTGAAGCTCTAGTGCGGTCTCCTACAAGGACCGAGGCTCTGTCTAGCTGTCCTGTTTCTAGCAGTGGTTCGGTGTCCATGCTGCAAGACTTGAATCTGGCCAAGGAGCGATTATAGGGATTTGTGACCACCGTGGAGATCCAAGAGGTTCGTTCTCGAGGTCCAGAGGGCATCATCGACGCAGTGATGGAGGGCTTTGCTTTAGTATGCCTTTTACTCATCTTTAATCTTGTGCCTGGCTTCTTTCTTTTCATGTTCTGCTGTCTAATTGCCTGTAGGTGACTGTTGTTTCTTCCTTCTTGTTTTCAAGTACAATGAAGCTTAGAGAGGCACTCAGGTAATGGAGAGGCAGGCACGAAGGACTGTTAAGGAGCAATTGAGCCTCGAGAGGTAGGCACGAGAGGCTGTTGAGAAGCGTTCGGGGCTAGCATACGAGAGAGCTGTCACACTTGAGACTGAGCTTCTAACAACCTGTGAGAGGGCCTTCTAGCTGGAGGCTTCCTGTGCGAGAGCAGAGACAGAGCTGCGAGCGTCCCATGAGAGGCCGCTAGAGCAGAGGGGACCGTCGAGCAGTTCTTGAGAGAGCTACCAGGACGGAGGCTTACTCCGTGTAGATAGAGAAGAAAAAAGATGCTATTGAGAGGGTCGTGGCAAGCACCTTTATTGAAGGCTATAAGGAGCTTAAGGGAAAGGTCTCAATAGCTTTTCTCGCTTATGATTTTTCTGGCTTCAGCCCTTATGAGTCTCTAGAGACTGACGACGAGGCGGAGAGCTTTGGTGGGAGCAGATCAGGGGGCAGTGAGTAATGTTAATAGTATGGTATTTTTATCTAGTATTTTTGTTGCTAGGCATGTTCTTTCTTTTATAAATGTTTATGAACTTATATGGAATGAGATACAATCTTTTTTGGAAAAAACAAAGTCTTGTGACATTTTATTTCATAATTCGAAGTAAGTAATAATGAAAATTGACCAAAACAACAATAGATAATTTAAATGGTGACTACTGACTTGTACACTCACTGTCTTGCCCCCACATACTAGTAATATTTCTTTAGGTGCCCTGCATTCCATGGATGAGCCAGAATTTTCCCCTCAGAGTTCTGAATTCTGTAGGTACCCAGTCTTACAACTTCCGTGACTGTTTAGGGTCCATCCCAGTTAGATCATAGCTTCCTTTGTCGAGAGTCCTTGGTAGATAGGAGGACCTTTTTTAGGACTAGGTCCCCGGGCAAGAAGGAGTGAGGTTTCACCCTCGAGTTGTAGTACTTAGTCATGCAACGCTTATACTCTGTATTCCTAAGTATGGCTATCTCCCTTTCCTCTTCTACCAAGTCGAGGTTGATACGGAGGCCTTCTTCATTATTGATAGGGTCATGGTGTTGGACCTTGAGGGAGTGTACCCCAATCTCAACAGGGATGACCGCCTCTTTCCCGTAGGTTAAGGAAAAAGAGGTCTCACCGGTGGGGCTTCTTGTTGTCGTCTGGTAAGCCCACAGCACTCCTGAGAGTTCGTCTATCCATCGTCTTTTCGCACCCTCCAATCTGATTTTTAAATTGTAGAGGATGGTCCTGACGGTGACCTCCGTCTGTCCGTTTGCCTTTGGATAGGCGGGGCTAGAATGAGGTTGTTTGATTTGTAGGTCAGCGCAGAAGCTATTGAGGAGTTTGTTTTCAAATTGCTTGGCGTTATCGTTTACAATTGCATGGGGTATCCCGAAACGGCAAACTATGCTCCTTCAAATGAAGTCTTTCACTTTTTAGTCTATTATCCTGGCCAAGGCCTCGACTTCTGCCCATTTCGTATAGTCAATGACTATCACTACAAACTTGCACTAACCCCGACTCATAAGTAGGGGACCTAGGATGTCGATCCTGGCCATACAGTTGCGAAGCGATGGCACGTATCGCACTTCCTGACAAACTCTCGGGCATCTCTGATTAGGCTAGGTCAATAATAGCCTGCTTACTACTTTGTAGACTAGTGCATGCCCTCCCGAGTGATTTCCACATATCCCCTCGTAGATTTCTCTCATGGCATAATCGGCTTCCTCGGGAGTAAAACAATTGAGAAGTGGTAGTGAATAACTCTTTTTGTAGAATATATTACGTAAGATGACATACCTGGACGCTCTCTCATTCTTAATTTTTTGGCTTCCACTGAGTTGTTCGGGAGAGCACCCTCCTTTAGGTAGGCTAAGATGGGTGTCATCCAATTGACTTCAGAGGATGCACAATTAACATCGTTCTCCTTTACCTTGAAAGTGTTTTGCTCGAACTAGTGGCCTATCAGTGCTGGGCCCATAAGTATGTTGGCAGACGCGAATTTGGCGAGGGCGTCTGCCATAGCGTTCTTATCTCAGAGCACACGGTGGATTTGAAAGTAAGTAAACCTTTTTAACAATACCTGGACCACTTATATGTACTCTTGCATCATTTCCTCCTTTGTTTCAAAGTCTCCTTTTACCTAATTAACTATCAGTTGTGAGTCACTGTAGGCTATTAAGTAGAGGGTCTCCATCTCCAATACAAGCTTCAAGCATGATATGAGGGTCTTATATTCAGCTTGGTTGTTCGATGTCACAAAGTGGAGGTAGACAGCGTACTTGAGTGGAGTTTCATGGGGGCTGAACAACACTAGTCCTGTGCCGCCGCCTTCACTGGTGCAAGACCCATCCACGTATAGTTTCAAAAATAGTACACTAGATGGTAGCAAGGGCACGGAGGACTCCGGTGGAGTAGACACAAGGGAGTCGGGCACCTCTGGTCTTAGAGTGTGGTCTCCCGAGGCTTGGGGAGCTGTCTCTGAGACATCGGGCCCTCTTGGGATAGTGTCTGGCTTGCCTCACGGTGAGTGGAGGCACTATGTACTGAGCAGGCGAGCGCGAGGGCGCGTGATACTTCCTACCGAGACTCTTGTGGGGGTGTACACTCCCAGAATTCCTGTGGTGGTTTTTACTTCCGAGACTCCTATGGCGGTGAAGACTTGGCCACGAAATTTGCGACTGTTTGCGCTTTGATGGCAACCCTCGACTGGTACTACACATCGAACTCACTTAACTCGACAGCCCACTTGAGTAGTCCGTCAGATACATCAATCTTTCCTAGAATTCTCTTGAATCGTTGATCCGTAACAACCACGATAGTATGGCTCTAAAAGTAGTGGCGTAGCCTAGTGGCGGTGACAAGTGTGAGAGCTAACTTTTCAAGCTCCGAGTATCTTACCTTCGCCCCTCAGTATGCCTTGCTTACATAGTACACAGGCTTCTAGATGCCTCCATCCTCCCGAATAAGGACAAAGCTCACAGCAAAGGACGAAGATGAGAGATAGAGGTATAAGGTCTCTCCTGGTATAGCATGGGAAGAGCAAGGGGGTGTAACAAAGTAGGCCTTTAGCTTCTGGAAGGCCTCCTCTACATCTGGTCCCCACCGGAAAGACTTACGGAGGATTTTAAAGAAAGGCAAATATTTGTCTATTGACTTTGAGACAAACCTATTGAGGGCTACTATCCTCCCGTTAAGGCGCTAGACCTCTTTCACTAAGGCTGGGGAATTCATCTCCAAGATAGCTCTGATCTTATCTGAATTGGCTTCAATGCCCCTTTTGTAGACTATGAAGCCTAAGAATTTTCCTGAACTAATGCCAAAGGCAAACTTTTCAGGATTTAGCTTCATCCTGTAGGCTTCTAGTACATCAAAGGTCTCCTAAAGGTGTCACGTGGTCTACCACGGCCATACTCTTCACCAACATATCGTCTACGTAGACCTCTATGGTCTTCTCGATCTGAGCCTTGAACATTTTGTTCATAAGGCACTGATATGTGGTTCTGGCATTCTTGAGTCCAAAAGGCATCACCATGTAGCAATAGATGCCCTTTTGGGTGATGAAAGTTTGAAAGGAACATGCTAATCTGGTTGTATCCTAAATAAGCATCCAGAAAACTCAGGAGCTCATGTCTCGCAGTGGCGTCAACAAGGAGATCGATGCGTAGGAGAGGATAGTTGTCTTTGGGACAGGCTTTATTGAGCTCCGTGAAGTCTACGCAGAGGCGCCACTTCCCATTGGCTTTCATAACCATTACTACATTAGATAACCAGTCTGGGTAGGCTACCTCTCTTACTGACCTTTTTTTCAGTAATTTCTCCATTTCCTTTTCCATGGTTTTACCTCTCTTAGTACTCACATTCCTCAGCTTCTGACGGACAGGTTTGTACCTAGAATCGACGTTGAGTCAGTGGGAGGCCACTTCGGGGTCGATGCCCTCTAGGTCTTTGTGGGACCAGGCGAAGACATCCATGTTCTGCCTGAGGAAGTCTATCAGGTCGGCTGTTTACTCCTGGGAAAGTGAGGAGCCTATATAAACTCTCTTATCTAAAAGGCTCTCATCTGCTGTCATCTCTTGAATCAAGTACTTCGACTTAAAGAGTCTCATGTGGCCTTCTAGCCCTCATAGAGGCCACATAGCATTCCCGGGTAAAAACTTGGTCTCCTCTGATCTCTCCAATCTCAATGGTGGTTAAGAAACGGAGGAGAAGGTGGTAGCTGGACGGCACTGCCCTTAAGGTGTTGAGGGCAGGACGTCCAAGAATAATATTATAGGCAGAAAGACAATCAAGTACAATAAAGTTTACTATGATGGTGGAACTCTTTGGTGCTGTTCATGCTGCGACCGGCAGGGTGATGGAACCCAAGGGATAAACCCTTTCCCTCGAGAAGCCGACAAGAGGGGTCCTAACGGATTGCAATCTCTCCCTGCCTAGATGGAGGCTATCAAAGGCTAGTGTGAATAGAATATCGGTTGAGCTATCACTGCCAACCAAAATTCTCTTAACCTAGTAGTTGGCTACCATCAAGGTTAAGACTAGAGGATCATCGTGAGGAACTTGGATTCCTTCGAGGTCTTTGTCCAAGAAGGTGATGGCCTCTTCCTCCCCTTGTCGGGGGTTTTTGTAGAGAGAGAGTTGTACGACTTTGCCTACCCAGCTTTCTAGATGTGTGCTTTCCTAGCAGAGTTAGAGTCACCCCTTCTTCCTAACCCTCTGGAGATCGTCTGTATCTCTCTAAGGGGTTGCTAGCGTTCTCGATCTTCCTGACTCCGGCCGGGTGATGAGGCTTACCCTCTGCCAGCAACGTAATGTCTCAACTGGCCACGTTGAATAAGCTCCTCGATCTGCCTCTTCAGCTCGAAGGAGTCGTCAGTGTCGTGGCCATGGTCACAGTAAAAACAATACTTGCTTGGATTTCTACGGTTCGGGGTGGACTTCATTTTTCTAGGCCAACGGAGCGTGGGGTTATCCCGTATCTAGAACAAAATATGGTCCACTGAGGTGTTGAGTGGCATGAACGGCTATCGTTCTCTCTAGGGCACGGGACCGAGACGGTCCTTGACAGAGACTTTCTCTATCTTCTTTCTCTTGTTCTCTGCCTCCCGTTTGTCCTTGCGGGTGTCCTTTTTCTCCCCTCTTCGGGAGGACTCACTTCGACAGGCTTTGGTGACGTCCTCAGTGTTCATGTACTTCTTTGCCCTTGACAGCAACTCGGGCAAGTTAGAGGGCGACTTCTTAAGGACGAAGAACATAAAACTGGAGGAATGCAGACCCGCAATGAAGGCGGTCAGGGTTACCTTATCGTCTGGCTCCTCGATCTGGAGAGTCTCGTTGAAACGAGTAAAGTAGCTGCTAAGGCTTTCATCCCGATCCTACTTGATGGTGAGCATGTGGGTAACAAGCTTCTGATGTCGGTGTCCCCCAATAAAGTGGAAAATGAAAGATTTACTCAGCTCCGCAAAGGAGTGGATAGAAGAGGGTTTGATCTTCGCAAAACATTGTCGAGCAGAACCCTTCAAGATGGTGGAAAAGGCTCTACACATGATCTTATCAAGTATGTTGTGGAGTTGCATGAGAGACTTATACATGTCAAGATGATCCAAAGGGTCACTGTTACCATCAAAGATCTCGATGGCAGGAATCTTGAACTTCGAGGGTAGGGGATAATTGACAACATCTGCAACAAACGGGGTATCAGTGCGCCTTATCAAGTAATCCACCGTCTCGGGCACCTGTGCCTCGATGGCATTGAGGGCATCACCGAGTTGATTTTGCAGCTCTCTGATCTTCTCGTCCCATTGGTTGGAGATGTCCTTCGTCGGATTATTGTAATGGTTTTCATAATCAGCATTCTGGTTTTCTCCCTTATCCTCTTACGTAGGTACATGGGAGGGGGAACATGTGAGCATCCTGTGCACTGAGGAGGGACTCCTGGGAGAGGGGCACCTTGGCACTGCCCGGGGGCGTTCTTGCGTGGGGCTCCACGATGGGGGGCGGCTTGATACCCAGAATGGAGAGGTTACGGTGCTTCTCCCATCGGAGGGAGTGGTGCTCCTCCTACAAGCTGAGGGGCGATGCCTCCCGAGGTGAGCACCAACTAGATGATTTGCTGATTTTAGTTTACCAGTAGCTGCATGGTCTGCAAAAGTTGTTGCCCGACCACAGGAGTCACTACAGTGGAAGGTTCCGCACATGCGGGTGGAGGTAGAGCCTCCTCCCAATGGGCTGGGTTATTGTTCTACGGTTGTTGACTTATCGACCTGATCGTGATGGCCATGAATTTGAAAGAGAATAGCAGGGTAGTAAAAAATTTAATCGTTTTCCACAGACAGCGTCAAACTAATAATGCACAAAATAATCTTATACAAAATCAACAGTCGAGTGTGGGATAAAGTGTAATTAATGGATAATTAATAGAACAATCAATGACAATAATGTAAATATCGGACCAACGCACAGGCATATAGTGGTTCAATCTGAATGACCTACTCCACTTCGAAAAATGGCAACGATGGCCGGAGAACCTTTATTAATGAAGTAAGGTGAACGGGAGAGAGAGAGCAATGGTTAATTCCGGGAGAAGTACAATATGTAGAAGAGAAAAAAGTTATGTGTAGGGTGTGTAGAGAGGTGTAGGGATAGGGTATGTAGAGAGGTGTAGAGATAGATCAAGAGGTAGAGATAGAGGTGTCCTCTCATGTAGAGAAAGCTTACAACTTATAGGCACAGAGCCTTGGTTAAGGTAGTGACATAACGATAAAGGTACTAATTCTCTGAGTAGCTACAAAAGGTAAGTGTCATTAAAGATTGCCTTGATTTTTGAGAGTAAGTATCCCAATAATTGCTCCTCATGTGTTCTAATCCTACTTGGACCTTGGACGGGGACGAATTCACATACTGGATTTGTTCTACCTTTTAGCTGTCTTGGGCTTATTTGATTTATTGGGTCTGACCCAATTGAATCTGGGCTCATCAGATATAAAACCTAATCATTTACGAAAAATCAACCAAACATGCCCTTGTATCTTACTTTTCCAGTTATATCCTATACCTCAGCTAAATAGGTACACCTGTTTTCGGTATCAATGGTCAATCAAATTCAGAATAACAATTTAAGTTTATTCCATAATTATTCTCATTCTCATTCTCATTCTCATTTAAGTTTATTCCATATTCATTCTTAGCACTAATATCTGCTTGATTCATTGCATAAAAGTAAATTCGGCACAGATATACAGTAGGTAATGGAAAGATAATTAAGAATCATGAATTTGTATCATGTCATGCCTATAACAAATTAAATCCCAATTATTATAACCATATTTATGAAATATCCTCAACAAGTAGTACACATAATATCAGTGTGGTGAAATGGAAATACTGCTGCAGAGATATTTAAGTTTAGGACTTAGACTATCTTACTGTCCAAAAAAATTTCGGTAACATATTTTTAAAATTTACTACTTTAAGGGGTGTTTTTACAACTTTTGTAGGTCATTTTATAACTAAAAAATTTATCATTTTTGTTGTTGATTTACCACTTTTGTAGGTATTTTTATCACATTTGTTATAATTATATTTAACAATTTTCTTTAGTACAAAAAAAAAATAATGTACCGACCGTAGTCAACTCCTTATGTTTATGCTTACTACCTTTAAACCCCAATTATACTTATTTGAATCTCCTTTTAAGATAATCAGGAAACAACTTCGATGAATTTCAGTAGAAATATATACATATATTGAGGCCATATTTAAGAAAATCTCACTGAAAAGATATTAGTTTGATAACTTAGTACAGATGCACTATTAGTATTATACCACCTCCCCAATCTTATTTGAATCACATTTTAGAGTTAATCAGGAAGCAACTTCGATGAATTTCAAGTTAAAATATATAGATTATGCTTACATTGAAGAGTCTTACTCACTCAAAAGATATATGGAATTGATAAATTAGTAGACTGCTCTAACAGTACTATGTTCCAGGCAACGTCGGTTCTTCAACGGGGATTAATTAAAATCAACAGAGAGACAGTCATATTTTAGACCTTAATCAGACAAGAAAAAAGAACTAAATTTTGATATTAAAAAAAAAAAAGGGACAGCCCAGAGTTCATCGATTAATTTGATCCAGTTCACCTTCGAAGAAATTTTTTCTGGCCGCTCGTATTTCATATGAAATTAAAAGAATAAACTTTGTGGATCATGCGATTTCATGAATCGATAGATCCAAGGAAGAGATCGACAAGAGAACAGAGAAATGAAAATCACTAACCTTCTTCAAAGAAGCCTTTTCGACGAGCTTTTTGAACATCGAGCAGATTTGAATTCAGTTTGAAATCACAAAACCAGAAATGGAGATCGAGAAGACTGAGAGTTAGCGATGGAAATCTTCCTTCTTAGAGAAAACCGCCCGCCGGAGAGCGTCTGAGTGGAACAGCTGATTACCGTTTTTCTTTTTTGTGTTTGACAAAGACAAAAGCACAAACGGGCGGTTTTCCCTTTAGTTTTTCATTTAGAGAGAGAGGGAAAGTGGGTACACGTGGCGGCTGATTAGGTAGATCCGCTGATTGCGAGAAGGACATGGATTCGACGGTTTGATTTGGAACCAACTGTTCTAAATAAGACAAAAGAAAATCCAGTTAAGCAATACTAAGGTCCGAACCAGACAAAAGGGAACGGCACGATTGGTCAAAATTCGGTGCCGTAATGAAATTTGATGGGATTCGTTGATGTTTTGTTCATTAGTTTACGATCATTGATCTGATAATTTTTTTTTTATCAGAACACTTTTATAAGTGGAAACCTATAACTTGCGCAGCCTTGCCCAAGTTATAACTTGCACAGCCGGTCAATAGAAGGATTAATAAGATCGATAGTGTATTCAATGAACGATCTAAATTGATTTTTTTTTTTTNCTACCTTTAAACCCCAATTATACTTATTTGAATCTCCTTTTAAGATAATCAGGAAACAACTTCGATGAATTTCAGTAGAAATATATACATATATTGAGGCCATATTTAAGAAAATCTCACTGAAAAGATATTAGTTTGATAACTTAGTACAGATGCACTATTAGTATTATACCACCTCCCCAATCTTATTTGAATCACATTTTAGAGTTAATCAGGAAGCAACTTCGATGAATTTCAAGTTAAAATATATAGATTATGCTTACATTGAAGAGTCTTACTCACTCAAAAGATATATGGAATTGATAAATTAGTAGACTGCTCTAACAGTACTATGTTCCAGGCAACGTCGGTTCTTCAACGGGGATTAATTAAAATCAACAGAGAGACAGTCATATTTTAGACCTTAATCAGACAAGAAAAAAGAACTAAATTTTGATATTAAAAAAAAAAAAGGGACAGCCCAGAGTTCATCGATTAATTTGATCCAGTTCACCTTCGAAGAAATTTTTTCTGGCCGCTCGTATTTCATATGAAATTAAAAGAATAAACTTTGTGGATCATGCGATTTCATGAATCGATAGATCCAAGGAAGAGATCGACAAGAGAACAGAGAAATGAAAATCACTAACCTTCTTCAAAGAAGCCTTTTCGACGAGCTTTTTGAACATCGAGCAGATTTGAATTCAGTTTGAAATCACAAAACCAGAAATGGAGATCGAGAAGACTGAGAGTTAGCGATGGAAATCTTCCTTCTTAGAGAAAACCGCCCGCCGGAGAGCGTCTGAGTGGAACAGCTGATTACCGTTTTTCTTTTTTGTGTTTGACAAAGACAAAAGCACAAACGGGCGGTTTTCCCTTTAGTTTTTCATTTAGAGAGAGAGGGAAAGTGGGTACACGTGGCGGCTGATTAGGTAGATCCGCTGATTGCGAGAAGGACATGGATTCGACGGTTTGATTTGGAACCAACTGTTCTAAATAAGACAAAAGAAAATCCAGTTAAGCAATACTAAGGTCCGAACCAGACAAAAGGGAACGGCACGATTGGTCAAAATTCGGTGCCGTAATGAAATTTGATGGGATTCGTTGATGTTTTGTTCATTAGTTTACGATCATTGATCTGATAATTTTTTTTTTATCAGAACACTTTTATAAGTGGAAACCTATAACTTGCGCAGCCTTGCCCAAGTTATAACTTGCACAGCCGGTCAATAGAAGGATTAATAAGATCGATAGTGTATTCAATGAACGATCTAAATTGATTTTTTTTTTTTAACTTGTACTTATGTTACGACCTTATTTTTTTTGTTTTGGGGAGGGGGTGGAGAAGGTCTTGTCTATAGGGGAATGGTGAAATTAGGATCGATCATAAAAAATAATGAGCAATAAAATTGATCGTACATTAATCTGATCGTTTAAAAAAAAATAAAAATTGTTTTATGTTACAATCTTACTAGGCAGAGCGTATTGTTTATGGAGCAATGAGAAAATTGGGATCGATCATACAGAATAATAAACAATAAGATCGATCGTATATTAACGTGACCGATCAATAAATAATTTTTTTTTTCACTTACGTTACAACCTTACTTGGGGGAGTGTATTGTTTATGGGGGAATAGGGAAATTGGGATCAATCATTATTGTATATGATCGATCCTAAATGGATACAATTTGTATTCAGGAGATCAAAATAGTTAATGTTATGATCGATCTTAATATTTAATGTATAGATGGACATTAAAAGAAAGGTTACATTGTTGTAGGGAAGATTATAATTTTTATTAGTAGGTTTATTGATGTAATAGGCAAATGTATGAGTTTATAGGTGATGTGAGGTAAGTTATTGTAACACCCCAAAATCCACCTTGGACGGTATTAGTATCAAAAATTATTCACATTATGAGAGAAACTAATATGATCCATAAGTAAAGAAGATTTCATTTATCATTCATCATATTTACAACATCATCAAAAAGAATATGTCAAACCATGACAATTACATTTCCAAAAAAAATTAACTATTAACTTGCAGTGAAATAACAAAAATATTAACATTCACATTATTTCAAAATAAACCTTTTAGTCTAAAACATAAAAAGAACAATTATAGACATCCCCCTCTGGATCCACATACTCATCAACTTGAGCTTCTCAAATCACCCGCTCGTTAACTTGGGGCTCTTCCTCTAAACCAAAATCTGAAAATAGATATTATTTGTAGGAGGTGAGCATTAAGTTATGTAGGAAAATTCTCTCAAACTTGGACAAGGTTTTGAAAGCATATAAAACAAGTCGCCCTCATTTCACAAATATTATATATAACCTTTGAAAGAAAACAGTGACATTCGATCTCAAGTTTACGTAATCTCGATATATAAAATGAAGAAGTAAAACCAATCCCAACAGTAAACCATTTCCACAACATTACCAATAACCCATAACTTGTACCAGTTCCAACAAAGTATATAAAACCACAACTTATATCTTTCACAACATTATGTATATGCATTTGTACTTGTATCTTGGGTATGATGTATGACATCGCATGAATAAATACATCGAGAATATCTTGGCCCACACACACACTACAATCCTCGCAAGGATATCCAATCTTTAGGAATGGTGTATACCAACGCATTGGCAGGGACGATCCAACCCAGGAGTAGTATACTAACCCTCATCCTCGATTCCATGTGAGTAAATAGTGGTTTGGTACTCGTAAGACACCAACCCCACTACGAGTGATAGGGAACCTTTAAATCCACATGAAGTAAGAAACGCATCTAACCCACTCTACGATATCCAGTCAACGGCCATCCATAGTCATCCAAACATCCACAAGAGATACAATTCTCAACCAATTTCTCAAATAACAACCAAATCCAAAATCCCCAAATTTCACATCCAAATCCACATTTATTTTTCCCCAATGGAAACAATTTAAGAAAAATGAGCAAGAGATCCTCAAATATATAATCTTTAGTATTTAATCAGGCACTAGAGTTTTGAAATTAAGAGCAATTGAACATTAAGAAGAAAATCTATTTTTCTCAAAAGCTAGGGTTTTCATGACTATCAAACCATAACTACCTTCAAAACGTGGTAATATTTCTAAGAAATTCAAGAAACAAGTATTTCATAGCATATATCTAAAGTTTAGAATCAAAACATACATATATATAAATCCTAACCTCAATGAACAAGAATGGAAGAAAACTCCTACCTTGCTTCCTTAGTTTTGAGGAAAGAAGATGAAGATTTGATCTTTCTCAACTTGAATCAACCCTTGGATCTTTCGTTTTCCCCTTATTTATCCCTCTCTAAGCCTATCTAGGGTTAATAATGTTGAAATGGGACTAAAGAGAGTGTCTTTAAGTATTTATAGGGTGAGAAATGACCTCCTGTGCGCGATTCTGAAACTCATAATCTGTAAGTCACGTTCGAATGTCACTTTGGCGTTCGAACGTCAATAGTGCAAATTAAAAATAAAAATAATGTTATCACCTAGTTAGGCTAAGTTACGGATTGAAAGGTAATTGTATCCACTATTGAAGGAAAGTTACAATGTATAAAGGTGAAATTATGGCTGTCAGTGGCAAAGAGGTAACCTTTAGGGGTGAGGTTATAACATGGAAAGGTAAGGTTACTATGTTTATAGGTAGGATTACAATTTTAATAATAAGATTACCACCTATTGAGGTAAAGTTACCAATTGAAAGAAAGTTAAGTTTATATACTAAAAAGGAACACTTACCATGCATACAGGTAAAATTACTCTTGTATGTGGAAAAGAGGTATTTGAATTGGGTGAGGTTATAACAAATTGTTGTCAGGTTACTACATGGAGATGTAA
This sequence comes from Ilex paraguariensis, assembly GCA_963454935.2. Classification (NCBI taxonomy): domain Eukaryota; kingdom Viridiplantae; phylum Streptophyta; class Magnoliopsida; order Aquifoliales; family Aquifoliaceae; genus Ilex; species Ilex paraguariensis. The sequence goes on from CAUOFW020002835.1 coordinate 2,879,980, forward strand.
TGCAGCAATATTTAGGGGTGAGGTTAAAACATTTTGTAGTAAGGTTACAACAAGTTGATGTAAGGGTACTACATGTTGATGATAAGTTAGTACATGTTGAGGTTAGGTTAGTACCGTTAGAGGTAGGATTACCACTCGTAATAATAAGGTTAACAACTATGGAGGTAAAGTTACCCATTGAAATAAAGGTAAGTTTATCGACTAAAAAGGAAAACTTACAATGGATTAAGGTAAACTTACTCCAGTCATTCTGAAAGTAGTAACCTTAAGGGGTGAGGTTATAAGAAAGGATAATTAAGATCGATCGTACATTCACATGATCGATCTAAATTTTTTTTTTTTTTTTTTACGTTACAACCTTACTTGGGAGGTTAATCCATCTTGCCTATGGGGGGAATGGGGAAATTGCGATTGACCATAAAGAATAATGATCAATCCTAAATGGATTTACATTTGCATTGAACATCCACAAAATATTGAATGGTATGATCGATCTTAATTATTTAAGATCTATCTCAAATATGACTAAAGGATTTTTATACTTCTGTTGAGGGAAATGTGGACCCTATCATCATGTACAACAAAATGAATAAAAAATTATTTTCCCTCCCACTTTGAATGTATCTCGCCTAGATGATCCCGCCACAAGCAGTCTTCCCTTGGTCACTGTGGTATACTCCACAAAGTCATTCCAAACGAAGGGCGACGACTGTAAGCAATGCCGGAGCACTCCATTGTTGTTGTTAGTCACGTTTGACAGTAGTTTGATACATTATAATCGTGTATGTGAATTCAATTGAATCAATATCCATGTAAGTATTGATATCATTTTTTTATATATGGTCTGTCACATTAGGACCATAGTAAAGAAGATGTACATCGAATGTAAAAGGGATGCAAATAAAATACATCGGCCATTAACCGCTTGGATTTATTACTAGTGAGTCAGTGGATATTTGCCCTAATGATCGACTTGGATGTAGTACCATCGATCTATGAATGTTAAAGATATAAGTTCAAAGTTGAACATATCATTGGAGAATGTTAAAGATGTAGGTTAAATCTTTAACATTTTTCCTATGCAGCAAAGACAATTTAAAGAGAATAGAAGGTGCCGATGAAGCAAAAAAAAAATGAGGTATGTATCTTTAACGTGTTAGTATTTGTAATTTCGTGAAGTCATGTTTATAAAGTGTAATGGAAGTAATTTCAGGCAATGAAATATTGTGTTGTGCAATGGCGTAAGATGACTAATGTTGAGAAACGAAAATACATAGAATTGGCGAATTCATCAAAGTTGGAATATGAGCGTTTGAAAGGAAACATGAAGAACTCCAATGGGGTAATTTGAATTTTTTTTTGGAAAGGCATATATATGTGCACTTATACATAGAAAACAGTACATAATATGTATATGTATTTTTTTTATATTATGAAGGTGAAGCTAGACACAAGATGTTCACCAAGCATGGTCATGAAGATAATAGAAAAGTTAAGTGAAGAACAAAGACGTGGCGTTGAAGAAATTGGTTTGGGGGGGGTGTTAAACCTTAAATGTAAACAAATGAAGAGAGATTTGTGTGCATGGTTAGTGGAATGCTTTGATCTAGAAGGCTGTGCACTCAATGTGTATGGAAAATCGTTGAAGTTCTCTCTTGTAGATGTTGAGTTGATAATGGGACTGACAAATGAAGGGGCAGATGTGGAGAGGAGCAGGCCCCCTAATAGAATAATTGAGGTATGTGAATTATTGTTCAAGGGACTCAAGGTTATTCCTTTGAAAGTTCTGTAGGGTAGATTATGTGAAATGAAAGGTGATTCTGTTGAGTTCAAGCGTATAGTTGCTTTATTTGTACTTATGTATTTATTTCTCCCCACAATGAAGACCACAGTTAGCACATCTTCTATCCACTCGATAATAGATGTTGGAGGTTTAGGCAAGAAGAATTGGGGTGAAGCTTTTGTAGGATGGAGTTATTACAGGAGTGCAGAAGTACAAGCTGAATAATCAGCACAATATCAGTGGGTGCATACTTGTCCTAATGGTAATTAATTGTTTACTACACATTTTCATTCTATTATTAATAGCATAATTAATCATCAACCAAAAGTTTGACAAATCTTATTTTTTTTGAAGCTATTTTTCCCTGAGAGGGTGACACCCTATGGAGTTGTGGATGTTCCATACATGGGTCGAACCCTTCCCTGAATTGCCGCATGGGGTGATCAAGAAATTAATGACCGTATAATCCTTTTATAGAAGTCAGGCTGGCTACAATATATGCAGGTATCATCCTTTTCCAGTTATGCAATATTCTTTTTGTACATAATATATAATGATATGATATGTCCATTATAAGTTCCATTATCGGATACCAATCATGGTTTATCACACACACCTGTGAAAGCAATACCGAAAATTCAAGCACCTCAAATAAATAGCGATTTAAGATTTACAGTAAGTGTTGTTGAAAGTTTATGACATTACAAATTTAATTCTTTATGTGTGAAATGATATGTAAATTAATCACACAGGCCATTGAACAAAAACTTTGTAATGTCGAGGCTGTTGTGTGCAAAATGTAATCGAACTTAAATGAAATGTCTGTAGAATTCAGTTCATTGATTTCTACTCTAAAAAAAATGATGAAAACCTCATCAAGAGATAGTTCCAATTCTGACGGCATACCATAAGTTCAACCTAATGAGACCGATGTGAAGGATGGTAATGGCAGGAGTAATGGATTGAACGAGTGGGCCATGCATGGATCTAAAAAGCATAATCATATTTTAACACCGTTTTCTGTTGTGAAGTTGGCTGAAAGTATACAGCTGATGGAATTTAACAAACTTGATTCAAATGTAGTTGCATTGTTTCAACCCACAGATATTGATTATCCTCAATCGACATCATACTCCTGTACACAGAAGTCAGGAATGACAAAGATACTTCGTAGATGTTCTAAAAGGAAATCAAGTACATGGTTAAAGTCACCCTATGTACTACCGAAGGTATGATACACGTTATTTTTTTTAATTTTACGTTTCATGTTGTATGAAACATGTATACTTTTTAAAGACTCTACTTATTTCATGTATAACATCGTTAGTTGAATATGAATCTAAAGAAAGAAGGAAAGTTGGCAGTGTCTATTGATGCCATAAGTAACTGGTTGAAGACACCATATAAAGTAGCTGAGGTAGGTTGTCAATTGTTCACGCTAATTAAAATCTGAAACCGTGTCATAGTTATTCTAATAGAATCGTCGATCGCAGATAAATGCCGCAGACAAAGATGTGAATAATGATTTAAGTAGAAAACGCATTTTTACAGATCACAGCAGTTCAACGGACGCGTTTTTAAAGGTAACGGGTCATGTTCTAATTACATATCATTTCACACAAACCCATAAATGTATTTAACTCACATGTACCTAAAATTGACATTATTTTGTAGTTACTTGATGGAAAGAAGAATGACAATGAATGTATACTGAATACAAAGAGTGCAATTGAGCAAAGATTAAAGTTTTTCCATGTAACGCCCCAAAGACCATCCTGAACGGCATTACAAACTAAAAATCATTAACATCATGAGAACAACTAACTAATTCATCCATAAAGAAATTTCTTACATCAAAGGTAATCTTTACAATCTCATTCCCAAAAGAATACGCCAAGACACGACGAATATATCCCCAAAAGAATATGATCCCAAAAGTAAGATAATTACATCCCAAAAGAATTAAACATAAACTCGCAGCGGAATAACAAAAAAAAACTAGACTTCACAATATTTCCTAATAAATATCCTAGTCTAGAATAAAAGAAAGTGTCGCTCTAAGCATCCACCTCGAGATTCCCGTTCCCGTCTATCTGAGTCTCCCAGTATTCGGGCTCCTCGTCTCCCAGGTAGTTTGTAAAGGGTGAGCGCTAAGCTCTGCAGCAACATTCCTCCCAAACTCGAACAAGGTTTAAAAAAACATATAAAATGGTCGGTCTCATTATACAAATATCATATATTAAATTTTAAAGAAAACAAGGACATTTGAAATAGATCTCAAGTTTAAGTAACAACAATAATTTAATGAATAAAATAACTCAATATACAATTATTAATTCATTTTCCCATAAACCGTTTCTCCCAAGTTTTTGCTGAATCCCATACTTCCCAAGGTTCTTGTAGAAACCATTTCTGGTACAATGAACAATAATTCATAACTTGAACATTTTACAACAATATATACATGTATCTCAACCATGAGGTAAGGTAGCCACATGAATCGACGCATTGAGTAACATCTAGCCCACACACACACACCCAAATCTTCTCAGAGATAAGATATCCAACCTTTAGGAAGGGTGTATACCATACCAATGGTAGTGACGTATCCAACCAAGACATTAGTATACTAACCATCTACCTTGATACCCGTGAGCAATAGCGGTTTAGTCTTACCAAAGCACTAACCCCACTACGAGTGGTAGGAAAAATTCAAACCCACACGGAGTATGAATAACGTCTACCCACTCTACAATATCTCGTCAAAGGCCACTGACTTGATCCGAAATGTGTACACCCAAGTGCAGGCGGTCAAGCTGTAGTAATAATCCAGTGAAGTTCGGAGTCAAATCCACAGGGAGCTATGATTGGTGTTTTGAAGTAAACAGTAATACAGACCAAGTAACTTTTGGAAATTTTGTGTGTTTGGAGTGGTGGGGTTTTCTTGATTAGAATAGAAGATTCTTTTCAAAAGTTTTCTAGACAAAATATAAGATTCTCAAAATGGAACAACCACTCTTTAGCTCGAGGATCAGGGCATGTAATAGAGTATCCGTTTTGTTATGTTTGTGCTTTATAACTCAATTAACTCCCGTATCAACAGCAAGTTAATTGGAAGATAAATATGAACTATGAGAATTAAGCACATGATTTCGATGCCTTTCTAAAAGTTTACAAGAATTGTCTGTGTCGAGACTTAACCCATCTACAAACAAACAAGTGTTTCTACGAGACATCCAATCATGACATTAATGATCCATTCTTTGAACAAAGCGCAATGATAGTGGAGATTGAAAGATGTCATGAAGAGCTAGCCGGGGTGCTTGCCTTGAACCACTGGGTCTTTCTATGCAGGAGTTATCCATATCATAGAAGGAACCCTTAGTTATATAAAGTACCTTAGCTTTTCTAGATGCATTCAATCATCCAATGAACAAGTGGAATATAATTCATTAAAGCATGAAGGAGTTGCACAAACATAACTTCCGGGTAATCTTTACATATTCATCACCTCTTACTAAAGAATGAATGAGGAACTACTCACTTTTCATGGCCTTGGCAAAGCTAGAAAAGTGAGTGCTACTCATCCCTCTAAGTAGAGACGCTACTAAGTAAAGAAAACTAAACAAAGAGCTTTTCTTCAATGAAGAATAAGTGAATCACTTTCCACCCTTTAGGGCTTTGGTAAAGCTCTAGAAAAGTGGAAGAGTTTCACTCTTCTAAGAAAGAAGGATGCTCAAGCAATGGAAGTGAAATACATGAACAAGAAAAGTAGAAGAAAGCTAGTTGCTTTTGGAGGGTTTCCACNTCACTCTTCTAAGAAAGAAGGATGCTCAAGCAATGGAAGTGAAATACATGAATAAGAAAAGTAGAAGAAAACTAGTTACTTTTGGAGAGTTTCCACCATAACCAAAAGATGAACTACCTCTCTTGATACTTTGTAAGTAAAAGCAAGTACAACTACAAGGGGAGTCTAAGCCTCCATCATGGTTGTCACAACATGAATGTAAAGACTTAGAATAAGTAAATGAAAGACTTCAACTACAAGGGGAGTCTAAGCCTCCAACATGGTTGATATAAATGGAAAATGAAAGCATAAACATGAAATATTCAAGAACTAGATTACTAAAACACTCTTACTTTACAAGAATAAAGATTGCTCCCTCCTTTCTCTACAAGAGGAAGAATGCCCTTTAAGCTCCCAACAAGGGAGTATTTATAGGAAAGGAAGGGGAAGGGGTATGAGATAGGTGAGGATGAGTGAATAGTGTTTACCACCCATGGGAGTCAACTATTCTGCATGCAATCTGTAGGGGGACGTTCGAACGTTATCTGGCGTTCGAACGTCATCTTTCTTCCACTCAAGTGGCTTGTGGTCACTGACTTGGTCTCTGACTTAGTCTCTAAGTTAGTCACTTCCACACGCCTTGACATCATTGACTGTATACTCAACAACTCCTTAGTCACTCAAGACATCGTTCGAACGTGGAGTGATGTTTGAACGTTGTACTCAAGTGCTTCTGGTTCTTCTCTTTTTGTTGACTGCAACACGCTATGTCTTAGCAGCTGGTCTTGGCCGATTTTCAGATGATGTTCGAATGTGGGTTGAGGTTCGAACATCCTTGCTTTGTTCCAACCTTCTGCATTTTTGCTCCCTTTTGTGCTGGTGTTACATTCAAGTGTGATTTTTGTTGTTCTTAGGCCTTTGTTCACTTTAGGACCTGAAAATGTCACTATTTAAACTCCATCAAAGCACAATTAGTCCAAAAAGGCATAGTAAACTTTGTTAACTTTACACACAAATCACACCCCCCCAACCTAAATATTGCTAGTCTCTAGTAATACAATGACAATGAAAGGTAAATCTATTCCTAATGCCTTTTTCGTTGGTCATCCGGTTGCATTTAGCTTATGTAACAAGTCGTTGAACCGCTAGGTTTACCCTAGTGGACGAGTGTTGTCTCATGAGGGTTTTCAGTGAAGCTACTCACAAACTTCAGTTGAACAAATGTGTGTGCAAGATTACTGACTAAAAAAATGAATTAGCATCATGGTCGTTGGGACACTCAACCCTCAATCGTGAGTTATCACCTACATTTTCCTTCCATTGGTACTCACTTTATGCAAAAATTAGCACCAGTCGCATTAGCATTTGAGATTCTCTAAGTAGTTGGATGGTCATACTGGAAACAAGAATTGGTATATAACAATCATTCCCTTTTTCCACCTTGCATGGATAGCTTTGATTACACAAGNAGAGATTCTCTTTGTAGTAGGATGGTCATACTGGAAACAAGAATTGGTATATAACAATCATTCCCTTTTTCCACCTTGCATGGATAGCTTTGATTACACAAGCCTCTCTAGGAATGNGATTCTCTTTGTAGTAGGATGGTCATACTGGAAACAAGAATTGGTATATAACAATCATTCCCTTTTTCCACCTTGCATGGATAGCTTTGATTACACAAGCCTCTCTAAGAATGCTCTTAGCAAAACAAATCGCTCCGATTGTAGTGACATAACTCTCAAAGGTAGCATGTGATCAGAAGATGGCCAGTCGAAAAATCTCATGCATCATTAGTATAAGAGTGAAGTTTTGGAGAAACTAGTTTTAACCTTGGCATAATCTCATGAACGAATATTGATGCAAATAAAGAGATTCTAGTTAACACACCCCACTTGTAGTAGATAATACACATACGCATCACACTTGTGATCACCTAGGGCTTTTTATAGGTTGTAATGGGGCTAGAGGTCAGTGGCTAATAACGTCAATGGTGATCAAAGGCTATCTTTTTATGCATTGTTGCACACCTCTTTCTAACTCTCTTGATATTTTGCCTGGGAATGGGATTTCATTCTTTTATTTGTCCCATTTTTCACTTTCTTGGCAATTCCTTGTCTCACAGTGTCTTTTCTCTTTTGGTTGCTTCCGCTGATTTTCCTTGTTTTCAAAAGTAGCCACCATTTACTATTATTCTTGCCTTTCTATTTCCCAACCTTTGACATCCATCGCAAGTTGAACAAAAGACATGGACATCTTTGAAAAGTGTGAGCCAGTAAAATCTGCACTGTAGGATTTTCATAGCGGTTTTAATGGATGAAAAATGACCTCCACATGCTTCAAAATGACAAAATGCTATTACCTGTTTGCTTTCTTGAGCGGGGATTGTAACGCCCCAAAACACACACTGGATGACATTACATTCTAAAACTATTCATATCATGAGAGCACTAATATAATCCCTTAAGAAACAACACTTCATTTGTCATCCACGAATATTTACAATATTATCCAAAAGAATAAGCCCAAGTCATGGCTATTACATCTCAAAAATTAATTAAGAAAGCGCAGCAGAATAAACAAAAGAAGCTAGACTACACAATGTTCCAAAAAAATGTCCTAGTCTAGTACAAAAGGAAAGGAGGTCGCTCTATGCGTCTACCTCGGGATCCACACTCCCGTCCCGTGGAATCTGCCAAGTAGCGGGATCCTCGACCCTTACGTCCTCCTCCTCAAGCGGGGAATCTGAAAAATGTTAGCGATAGGGGGTGAGCACGAAGCTCTTTAGAAAAATTCTCCCAAACCCATACAAGGTTTAGAAAAATATTTAAAATGGTCGGTCTCAATTTTAACATAACAAATATACATAATTTGAAATAAAGCAGTGACATTTGAAAATGATCTCAAGTTTATTTAAAAACATTACTTAAATGAATAAATGAGCACCACATACAAATAATAACCATTAATTGCCATAACCAATT
>CAUOFW020002835.1:2888997-2899655 GCA_963454935.2 Ilex paraguariensis
AAGAATATTTGATCTTGAATCACCCTTGAATCTCTTGTTTTTCCCTTCCTTTCTTCTTCTCTAATGCCCTCTAGGGTTTCAAGAGGTGTGGGGGTGTGAGGGGAGTGAAGGAAATGAGAGAAAATGAGATGAAAATGAGTTTAAAATATAGCAGCCCCGAAAAATACTGTTCACAAGCTATTTTGGGTTTCTCCAAATTTACGGTTTTGCCACTAAGAATCTCCAATTTGATCCATATAACTACCCTAAGATTTTTCGACGTTCCGGATTCATTTTTAATGTTATTTTAACCTAAAAACATTTATTTTTATGATTTATCTCAACACCCAAGTCAACGTACACCCGAAACACTAAAGTTTCTATTTTAGCCATTCGAATCGGCTAATAATGAAATTTTGCGATGTTTGCAAATAAAAGGTGATAAAAGGTGTTTCTTAAAGCCTTTTATACTTATTTGAAGTTTAAAAGTACCCATTATTCTTATATTTTGATTTAGGATGCAAATGGAGACATTAAATGCAAAACGAAGCTAATTGGACTATTTCGACATCATTTCGTTATCTGAGTATAACTCTCTCATCCAAGCTCCGATTGAGATGATTTAAGATGCTATGGAATTATAAGAAATAGCTCTAAAACTTTCATGTTTTGAGTTTTGAGAGATATTAAGTGCATCAAGGTCTAAATCGAGTTTGAAGTTGCAGTAGTGCACTGTTCACGTGCATTGTTCATAGCCTGTTTTCGTCCCTTTTCCATTTCCAATCCATTCCTAAGCCAACAAAATCTATCCCAAACCTCTCCAACACATATTTCTACACCAAACCTATTTAATAAAAGTTCTAGGACCTAAAATTGCATATTTTCACTTATTAAAACCAAATTTCAACTATTATTTTCACTAACATTTTAAATCTCTACTTTTCCAATCTACCAAATTCAAACACACATCACTACATATATCTACATTTTTTTATCACAATTATTTACTATATATCTATATACATATATAAAAGAAAATGCTGGGTGTTACAATTCACCCCCCTTAAAGAAAGTTTCATCCTCGAAACTTACCTCAAGTAGCGAACAAATATGGATACTTCTCCCGCATTTCTTGCTCCGGTTCCCATGTAGCTTCCTCCACTCCATGGTGTTGCCACAAAACCTTCACCAATCNCAATTTCATAACTTTGTTGCAAAGTACTTTTTCCTGGGCGTCGAGAATTTTTACCGGTTGTTCTTCGTAGGTTGCTCCGTCTTGAATTTCAATCTCCTCCAAGTTCACGACTGGAGTTGCATCCGAGTGACACCTTCTCAACATGGACACGTGGAACACATCATGTACTCCAGATAGCTGGGCTGGTAGTCGAAGTTGATATGCCGCCTTGCCTACCGCTTTGATTACCTCAAACGGTCTGGTATATCTTGGCGCTAACTTCCCCTTCTTGCCGAATTGAAACACGCCTTTCTTGGGTGACACCTTGAGAAATACGTAGTCTCCCACCTTGAATTCTAAGGGTCTACGTCTGTGGTCCACATAGCTCTTCTGTCTACTTTGTGCCGTCCGTAGCCTCTCTCGGATAAGTTGAATCTTCACCATATTTTCTCGAACAATGTCCAGTCCAAACAAACTACTCTCCTCGGCTTCTAACCAACATGTCGGTGATCGGCATGGTCTTCCATACAATGCTTCATACGGTGCCATCCCAATACTTTCTTGATAGCTGTTGTTGTAAGCAAACTCCACCAACGGTAAGTGGTCGCTCCAACTCCCCTTGAAGTCCAACGCGCAAGCGCGTAACATATCCTCCACAATCTGTATCACCCTCTCGGATTGGCCATCCATTTGGGGATGAAAAGTCGTACTGAAGTGTAACTCCGTCCCCATCGCTTGTTGTAGACTCTGCCAGAATCTCGCCACAAACCTAGAGTCACGATCCGACACAATCGAGAGCGGAACGCCGTGTAACCTCACTATCTCACGGATATACAGCTGGCTCAAAGTCTCGAATGTATCCGTGGTCTTCATACCCAAAAAGTGAGCGGACTTGGTGAGTCTATCCACAATGACCCACACTGCATTATGCCCGCGCGACGTCCGTGGTAAACCCGACACGAAGTCCATGGTGATGTGATCCCACTTCCACTCTAGAATAGGCAAAGACTGTAGGACTCCTCCTGGCCTTTGATGCTCAATCTTCACCTGCTGGCACACCGCACATTTTGCCACATACTTGGCTACATCTCGCTTCATTCCCCTCCACCAGTATTGACGCTTCATGTCCCTATACATCTTTGTGCTACCGGGGTGGATAGCAAACTTGGAGCGATGACACTCTCCAAGTATCTCCTCCTTTAGGGACGAATCATCGGGAACACATAGCTTCTCCCCATATCTCAACTCTCCATTCTTCCAAGACCATCCTCCAATCGCTTCCCCATTCTCCAATCGGGCTCTAATCAAATCGAGTTCCGAATCCAGGCATTGCAACTCCATAACCCGTTGTCGAAGCGTCGGTTGAGCTACAAGGTTGAATAGATATGATTGATACTCCGGTCCATCCACCCATAGATCGTACTCCTCCAATGCATCAATCATTTTCCACCTATTTACCGCAAGAGAATTGATTTCACCCCGAGACTTCCTGCTAAGAGCGTCGGCAACTACATTGGCCTTCCCTGGATGGTAGTTGAGTGTGAACTCATAATCTTCCAAGTACTCAATCCACCTTCTCTGCCGGAGATTCAAGTCTTTCTGTGTGAAGATATACTTGAGGCTTTTATGGTCCGAGAACACTTGAAATTTCTCCCCGTATAAATAACATCTCCACAACTTAAGAGCAAACACCACTGCAGCCAGCTCCAAGTCGTGTGTGGGATAATTCTGCTCGTGCACCTTGAGTTGCCTCGAGCCATAAGCCACTACCTTCCCTCCTTGCATTAGAACGCATCCCAATCCTCGTAGTGAAGCATCGGTGTAGACATCGTAGCCTTCCCCACTACTCGGAATAATGAGGATAGGGGCAGTCGTCAACTTCTCCTTCAAGGTGCGAAAAGCTAGTTCACACGCTTGAGTCCACAAAAATTTCTCCCCCTTCTTGTAAGGCGAGTCATCGACATCGCAAGCTTGGAGAATCCTTCCATAAACCTACGATAATAGCCGGCTAATCCCGAGAAACTCCGTACTTCTGTTAAGTTCTTCGATGGTTTCCATTTTATCATGGCCTCAATCTTTGCGGGATCAACCGCTACTCCTTGCTCAGACACAACATGGCCAAGGAACTTCACTTCCTTCATCCAAAACTCACACTTGCTCATCTTTGCATATAACTTATGTTCTCTCAATGTTTGTAGCACAATAGAGAGATGACGAGCATGTTCCTCCTGAGTCTGTGAGTAAATCAATATGTCATCAATAAACACAATGACAAATTGATCGAGGTAAGGCCGAAAGACTCTGTGCATCAAATCCATGAAGGCTGCAGGGGCATTAGTCAATCCGAACGGCATCACCATATACTCGAAATAACCATACCGGGTACGAAAAATAGTCTTAAAAATATCCCCCTCCTTAATCCGCAGCTGATGATACCCCGTGCGAAGATCAATCTTGGAGTAATACTTTGAACCCTCCAACTGATCAAATAAGTCATCAATTCTCGGCAACGGATACTTATTCTTCACGGTAACCCGATTCAACCTCCNTCCGCAGCTGATGATACCCCGTGCGAAGATCAATCTTGGAGTAATACTTCGAACCCTTCAACTGGTCAAATAAGTCATTAATTCTCGGCAATTGATACTTATTCTTCACAGTAACCCGATTCAACCTCCGGTAATCCGTGCACAAGCGTAAAGTGTCATCCGTTTTCTTCACAAAGAGGACCGGGGCTCCCCAAGGTGAAGTGCTTAGACGGATAAACCCAATCGCCAACAAGTAATCCAACTGCTTCCTTAGCTCCTTCAACTCCAAAGGTGCCATCTGATAGGGAGCAATGGATATGGGTTTGGTTCCCGGATAGAGATCGATCATGACCTCAATTTCCCTATGTGGCGGTAATCCGGGTAATTCCTCAGAAAAAACATCCAGAAACTCCGATACAATTAACACTACATTCGTATGGATTTTATCCCTATCATCTCCTATCAAGCTAGCTAAGAAACTCAAATGACTTCCTGATTTTGCTTTTAAAAATCTACTACCCGTAGTAGGAAATGGATGGGAAGAATCTCGGTTATTCACAAAATTGAAAACGACTCCTCCCGGCAACTAAAATATAATTCGCTTGCGGAAACAATCCATTACCGCCCGGAAAGCGGACAACAAGTTCATCCCAAAAATCACATCATACCCCTTTATCTCTAAAGCAATCAAATCCACAAATCAATTCGTGCTCCCCAATGCGAAGCACGTAACCCTTGCAAACTCGGCTAGTATCTAACCATTCTTCTGTGGGCAAGCTAATGTTCATAACATGCTCTAGCTTTGCGAAACTCAATCCCAAATCAAGTGCATATGTCATACGTACAAATGAGTGTGTTGCACCGGGGTCAAATAATATTCGGGCCCAAGAATTGTAAATAAGGACGATACCTTCCACAACGGCATTGACAATGTCCTCCTCCGGCTGAGTCAAAGCACATACTCGCCCTTGGTTGGCGCCGCCGGGGGCTTGAGCTTGTATCCGTCGTTGCGGTGCAGGCCTCGGTGGTGGTGGTTGGGCTGCTGGTACCTGTCTGGCGGTCTGGATAGGCCCCTGAGGTGGAAAAATTGGACAATGCATCCGAATATGCCCCACACCTCCGCATGCAAAGCAGGATCGTCATGTAATACCAGCTCTAGTCTGAGTGTCTCCCTCTCCTCAGGCTGTCAAAAGTCGCTGTCCACCAGTCTGGTCTGGGTGTTGGTATGGTGTCGGTCTCTGTGCCCCAATAGTTCTAGCACCTGTCCGGATCGGACCTCCTCTCGAGAAGCCTTGTCGTCGCTGGCTATCCTCTATGTNTGATAGGGAGCAATGGATATGGGTTTGGTTCCCGGATAGAGATCGATCATGACCTCAATTTCCCTATGTGGCGGTAATCCGGGTAATTCCTCAGAAAAAACATCCAGAAACTCCGATACAATTAACACTACATTCGTATGGATTTTATCCCTATCATCTCCCATCAAGCTAGCTAAGAAACTCAAATGACTTCCTGATTTTGCTTTTAAAAATCTACTACCCGTAGTAGGAAATGGATGGGAAGAATCTCGGTTATTCACAAAATTGAAAACGACTCCTCCCGGCAACTAAAATATAATTCGCTTGCGGAAACAATCCATTACCGCCCGGAAAGCGGACAACAAGTTCATCCCAAAAATCACATCATACCCCTTTATCTCTAAAGCAATCAAATCCACAAATCAATTCGTGCTCCCCAATGCGAAGCACGTAACCCTTGCAAACTCGGCTAGTATCTAACCATTCTTCTGTGGGCAAGCTAATGTTCATAACATGCTCTAGCTTTGCGAAACTCAATCCCAAATCAAGTGCATATGTCATACGTACAAATGAGTGTGTTGCACCGGGGTCAAATAATATTCGGGCCCAAGAATTGTAAATAAGGACGATACCTTCCACAACGGCATTGACAATGTCCTCCTCCGGCTGAGTCAAAGCACATACTCGCCCTTGGTTGGCGCCGCCGGGGGCTTGAGCTTGTATCCGTCGTTGCGGTGCAGGCCTCGGTGGTGGTGGTTGGGCTGCTGGTACCTGTCTGGCGGTCTGGATAGGCCCCTGAGGTGGAAAAATTGGACAATGCATCCGAATATGCCCCACACCTCCGCATGCAAAGCAGGATCGTCATGTAATACCAGCTCTAGTCTGAGTGTCTCCCTCTCCTCAGGCTGTCAAAAGTCGCTGTCCACCAGTCTGGTCTGGGTGTTGGTATGGTGTCGGTCTCTGTGCCCCAATAGTTCTAGCACCTGTCCGGATCGGACCTCCTCTCGAGAAGCCTTGTCGTCGCTGGCTATCCTCTATGTCTTTCTCTACTAGTGCAGCTCTGTCCACCAAGTCCCCAAAATCACGGATCTTGAGAGCCACCAACTTCTCCCTGATGATCGGCCTCAAACCCTGCTCGAAGTGCTTGGCCTTGTCGGCCTCATTAGATATAAATCTCATAGCATAACGGAAGAGCTCGTCAAACCGCCTCTCATACTCAGCCACGGTCATACTACCCTGTCGTAGTGCAAGAAAATTCACCTTCATTCGGTCTCTGACCGATTCAGGAAAGTACTTATCTTGGAAAAGTTGATCAAACTCTTCCCAAGTGAGTGTATCGGTGTCCCTTCTCCTCTTTATGGCATCCCTCCAATAGTCGGCCTCCCCCTCAAACAGGTAGGTTGCCAAACCAACTCTCAACTCCTCGGCAACTCCCATGCCGTCACAGATCTTCTTCACTCGGCGGATCCATCTATCCGCCTCCAAAGGATTGGAGCTCCCTTGGAAATTGGGTGGTCGTTGTCTTAAGAATTCCCGAAGAGCTATCATCCTTCGGTCTCCGTTCCCATTGCCCGGTACTTGAGCGAGAGGATGAGCTCCACCATTGTGGTTGTTGTTACCATTTTGGTTTTGTACCAAAGTGGTGAGCTCCCTCAGGCATTGGTAAATGCCTTGCATGGCATTCGAAGGTGGTGGTGGTGGTGGATTCGCTTGACCTCCACGGCCACGCCCACGTCTATGTCCCCGTCTGTTCATCCTGCACTTCAATTCATAACTTAGTTCATGGATGTAAATGACATCCTAAATATTAGGTTAAGCTAAGGCATAGAACGTGTATAAAATTTCACTCAAGGATTTGATTCAACCTAATCCTAAAGCTCTAGAGGTGATTTNAAGTCTAAGAGATGATGATTCCATAGCATATATATTTCATTGATAGCTAAAACATACATATATAAATACCCTAGCCTCAATGTAAGTGAATGAGAGAAAACCCTTACCTTGAATCCTTAGCTTTGGAGTGAAGAATAAGAATATTTGATCTTGAATCACTCTTGAATCTCTTGTTTTTCCCTTCCTTTCTTCTTCTCTAATGCCCTCTAGGGTTTCAAGAGGTGTGGGGGTGTGAGGGGAGTGAAGGAAATGAGAGCAAATGAGATGGAAATGAGTTTAAAACATAGCAGCCCCGAAAAATACTATTCACAGGCTATTTTGGGTTTCTCAAAATTTACGGTTTTGCCACTAAGAATCTCCAATTTGATCCATATAACTACCCTAAGANGAAAGCACAGTGGAATAAACAAAAGAAGCTAGACTACACAATGTTCCAAAAGAATGTCCTAGTCTAGTACAAAAGAAAAAAAAGGAAGTCACTCTATGCGTCCACCTCGGGATCCACACTCCCGTCCAGTGGAGTCTCCCAAGTAGCGGGCTCCTCGACCCTTACGNAAATTTATTTTTATGATTTATCTCAACACCCAAGTCAACGTACACCTGAAACACTAAAGTTTCTATTTTAGCCATCCGAATTGGCTAATAATGAAGTTTTGCGATGTTTGCAAATAAAAGGTGTTTCTTAAAGCCTTTTATACTTATTTGAAGCTTAAAAGTACTCATTATTCTTATATTTTGATTTAGAATGCAAACGGAGACATTAAATGCAAAACGAAGCTAATTGGACAATTTCAACATCATTTCGTTATCTGAGCATAACTCTCTCATCCAAGCTCCGATTGAGATGATTTAAGATGCTGTGGAATTATAAGAAATAGCTCTAAAACTTTCATGTTTTGANTCCGGGAACCTCTTGGGAAGGGGTGAGCGTCCTTACAAGGAACCTGTCACTCATATGCATTATAAACAACCCAACCAAGCATATAATTACAACATTTATCTCAATTTACAAGCATCTATCCAAAATTCCTAAAATATATCATATAACAATTCTACAACTAACTAAGAAAATATATGAGATCACAATAACATCATTTTTCTATCCAACACAAAGCACTAAGGTTTCAAAATCCATAATAAAGAAAGCATTTAGGAAGGAAATACATCAGTCTCCAAAAATTAGGGTTTTAAAACTAGAAAGGAGATTTCATGGGTATTAAACCCTACTTTGTTCAAAACATGTAATCTTTGCAAAAAGTCTAAGAGATGATGATTCCATAGCATATATATTTCATTGATAGCTAAAACATACATATATAAATACCCTAGCCTCAATGTAAGTGAATGAGAGAAAACCCTTACCTTGAATCCTTAGCTTTGGAGTGAAGAATAAGAATATTTGATCTTGAATCACTCTTGAATCTCTTGTTTTTCCCTTCCTTTCTTCTTCTCTAATGCCCTCTAGGGTTTCAAGAGGTGTGGGGGTGTGAGGGGAGTGAAGGAAATGAGAGCAAATGAGATGGAAATGAGTTTAAAACATAGCAGCCCCGAAAAATACTATTCACAGGCTATTTTGGGTTTCTCAAAATTTACGGTTTTGCCACTAAGAATCTCCAATTTGATCCATATAACTACCCTAAGATTTTTCGACGTTCCGGATTCATTTTTAATGTTATTTTAACCTAAAAAAATTTATTTTTATGATTTATCTCAACACCCAAGTCAACGTACACCTGAAACACTAAAGTTTCTATTTTAGCCATCCGAATTGGCTAATAATGAAGTTTTGCGATGTTTGCAAATAAAAGGTGTTTCTTAAAGCCTTTTATACTTATTTGAAGCTTAAAAGTACTCATTATTCTTATATTTTGATTTAGAATGCAAACGGAGACATTAAATGCAAAACGAAGCTAATTGGACAATTTCAACATCATTTCGTTATCTGAGCATAACTCTCTCATCCAAGCTCCGATTGAGATGATTTAAGATGCTGTGGAATTATAAGAAATAGCTCTAAAACTTTCATGTTTTGAGTTTTGAGAGATATTGAGTGCATCAAGTTCTAAATCGAGCTTGAAGTTGCAGTAGTGCACTGTTCACGTGCACTGTTCATAGCCTGTATTCGTCCCTTTTCCATTTCCAATCCATTCCTAAGCCAACCAAATCTATCCCAAACCTCTGCAACACATATTTTTACACCAAACCTATTTAATACAAGTTCTAGGACCTAAAATTGCATATTTTCACTTATTAAAACCAAATTTCAACTATTATTTTCACTAATATTTTAAATCTCTACTTTTCCAATCTACCAAATTCAAACACACATCACTACATATATCCACATTTTTTTTATCACAATTATTTACTATATATCTATATACATATATAAAAGAAAATGCGGGGTGTTACAATCCACCCCCCTTAAAGAAAGTTTCGTCCTCGAAACTTACCTCAAGTAGCAAACAAATATGGATACTTCTCCCGCATTTCTTGCTCTGGTTTCCATGAAGCTTCCTCCACTCCATGGTGTTTCCAAAAAACCTTCACCAATCTGATAACTTTGTTACGAATCACTTTTTCCTGGGCGTCAAGAATTTTTACCGGTTGTTCTTCGTAGGTTGCACCATCTTTAATTTCAATCTCCTCCAAGTTCACGATTGGAGTTGCATCCGAGTGACATCTTCTCAACATGGACACGTGGAACACATCATGTACTCCAGATAGCTGGGCTGGTAGTCGAAGTTGATATGCCGCCTTGCCTACCGCTTTGATTACCTCAAACGATCTGGTATATCTTGGCGCTAACTTCCCCTTCTTGCCGAATCGAAACACACCTTTCTTGGGTGACACCTTGACAAATACGTAGTCTCCCACCTTGAATTCTAAGGGTCTTCGTCTGTGGTCCGCATAGCTCTTCTGTCTACTTTGTGTCGTCCGTAGCCTCTCTCGGATAAGTTGAATCTTCTCAATATTTTCTCGAACAATGTCCGGTCCAAACAAACTACTCTCGCCGGCTTCTAACCAACACGTCGATGATCGGCATGGTCTTCCATACAATGCTTCATACGGTGCCATCCCAATACTTTCTTGATAGCTGTTGTTGTAAGCAAACTCCACCAACGGTAAGTGGTCGCTCCAACTCCCCTTGAAGTCCAACGCGCAAGCACGTAACATATCCTCCACAATCTGTATCACCCTCTCGGATTGACCATCCATTTGGGGATGAAAAGTCGTACTGAAGTGTAACTCCGTCCCCATCGCTTGTTGTAGACTCTGTCAGAATCTCGCCACAAACCTAGAGTCATGATCCGACACAATCGAGAGCGGAACACCGTGTAACCTCACTATCTCACGGATATACAGCTGGCTCAAAGTCTCGAATGTATCCGTGGTCTTCATACCCAAAAAGTGAGCGGACTTGGTGAGTCTATCCACAATGACCCACACTGCATTATGCCCGCACGACGTCCGTGGTAAACCCGACACGAAGTCCATGGTGATGTGATCCCACTTCCACTCTAGAATAGGCAAAGACTGTAGGATTCCTCTTGGCCTTTGATGCTCAATCTTCACCTGTTGGCACACTACACATTTTGCCACATACTTGGCCACATCTCGCTTCATTCTCCTCCACCAGTATTGACGCTTCATATCCCTATACATCTTTGTACTACCAGGGTGGATAGCAAACTTGGAGCGATGACATTCTCCTAGTATCTCCTCTTTTAGGGACGAATCATCGGGAACACATAGCTTCTCCCCATATCTCAACTCTCCATTCTT
>CAUOFW020002835.1:2907069-2992079 GCA_963454935.2 Ilex paraguariensis
GCCACAAACCTAGAGTCACGATCCGACACAATCGAGAGCGGAACACCGTGTAACCTCACTATCTCACGGATATACAGCTGGCTCAAAGTCTCGAATGTATCCGTGGTCTTCATACCCAAAAAGTGAGCGGACTTGGTGAGTCTATCCACAATGACCCACACTGCATTATGCCCGCACGACGTCCGTGGTAAACCCGACACGAAGTCCATGGTGATGTGATCCCACTTCCACTCTGGAATAGGCAAAGACTGTATGACTCCTCCTGGCCTTTGATGCTCAATCTTCACCTGCTGGCACACTGCACATTTTGCCACACATTTGGCCACATCTCGCTTCATTCCCCTCCACCAGTGTTGATGCTTCATATCCCTATACATCTTTGTACTACCAGGGTGGATAGCAAACTTGGAGCGATGACATTCTCCTAGTATCTCCTCTTTTAGGGACGAATCATCGGGAACACATAGCTTCTCCCCATATCTCAACTCTCCATTCTTTCAAGATCATCCTTCAATCGCCTCTCCATTCTCCAATCGGGCTCTAATCCAATCGAGTTCTGAATCCAGGCATTGCAACTCCACTACCAGTTGCCGAAGCGTTGGTTGAGCTACAAGGTTGAATAGATATGGTTGATACTCAGGTCCATCCACCCATAGATCGTATTCCTCCAATGCATCAATCATTTTCCACCTGTTTACCGCAAGAAAATTGATTTCACCCNCTTGCAACTCCACTACCCGTCGCCGAAGAGTTGGTTGAGCTACAAGGTTGAATAGATATGGTTGATACTTTGGTGCATCCACCCATAGATCGTATTCCTCCAATGCATCAATCATTTTCCACCTGTTTACTGCAAGAAAATTGATTTCACCCCGAGACTTTCTGCTAAGAGCGTCGGCAACTACATTGGCCTTCCCCGGATGGTAGTTGAACATGAAATCATAATCTTCCAAGTACTCAATCCACCTTCTCTGCCGGAGATTCAAGTCTTTCTGTGTGAAGACGTNGAGACTTCCTGCTAAGAGCATTGACAACTACATTGGCCTTCCTTGGATGGTAGTTGAGCGTGAAATCATAATCTTCCAAGTACTCAATCCACCTTCTCTGCCGGAGATTCAAGTCTTTCTGTGTGAAGATATACTTGAGGCTTTTATGGTCCGAGAACACTTAAAATTTTCCCCCGTATAAATAACATCTCCACAACTTAAGAGCAAACACCACCGCAGCCAGCTCCAAGTCATGTGTGGGATAATTTTGCTCTTGCACCTTGAATTGCCTTGAGCCATACGCCACTACCTTCCCTCCTTGCATTAGAACGCATCCCAAGCCTCGTAGTGAAGCATCAGTGTAGACATCGTAGCCTTCCCCACTACTCGGAATAATGAGGATAGGTGCCGTCGTCAACTTCTCCTTCAAGGTGCGAAAAACTAGTTCACACGCTTGAGTCCACAAAAATTTCTCCCCCTTCTTNCCGTCGTCAACTTCTCCTTCAAGGTGCGAAAAACTAGTTCACACGCTTGAGTCCACAAAAATTTCTGCCGCTTCTTTGTAAGGCAAGTCATCGACATGACAAGCTTGGAGAATCCCCCCACAAACCTACGATAATAGCCGGCTAATCCCAAGAAACTTCGTACTTCTGTTACGTTCTTCGGTGGTTCCCATTTTATCACGGCCTCAATCTTTACGGGATAAACCGCTACTCCTTGCTCAGACACAACATGGCCAAGGAACTTCACTTCCTTCATCCAAAACTCACACTTGCTCATCTTTGCATATAACTTATGTTCTCTCAATGTTTGTAGCACAATAGAGAGATGACGAGCATGTTCCTCCTGAGTCTGTGAGTAAATCAATATGTCATCAATAAACACAATGACAAATTGATCAAGGTAAGGCCGAAAGACTCTGTGCATCAAATCCATGAAGGCTGCAAGGGCATTAGTCAATCCGAACGGCATTACCGTATACTCGAAATAACCATACCGGGTACGAAAAAAAATCTTAAAAATATCCTCCTCCTTAATCCGCAACTGATGATACCTCGTGCGAAGATCAATGTTGGAGTAATACTTCGAACCCTTCAACTGGTCAAATAAGTCATTAATTCTCGGCAACGAATACTTATTCTTCTCGGTAACCCGATTCAACCTCCGATAATCCATGCACAAGCGTAGAGTCTCATCCATTTTCTTCACAAAGAGGACCAGGGCTCCCCAAGGTGAAGTGCTTAGACGGATAAACCCAATCGCCAACAAGTGATCCAACTGCTTCCTTAGCTCCTTCAACTCCAAAGGTGCCATCCGTTAGGGAGCAATGGATATGGGTTCGGTTCTCGGATAGAGATCGATCTTGAACTCAATTTCCCTATGTGGCGGTAATTCGGGTAATTCTTCGAAAAAAACATCCAGAAACTCCGATACAATTAACAATACATCCGTATGGATTTTATCCCTATCATCTCCCATCAAGCTAGCTAAGAAACTCAAATGACTTTCTAATTTTTCTTTTAAAAATCTACTACCCGTAGTAGGAAATGGATGGGAAGAATCTCGGTTATTCACAAAATTGAAAACGACTCCTCCTGGCCACTGAAATATAATCCGCTTGCGGAAACAATCCATTACTGCCCAGAAAACAGACAACAAGTTCATCCCAAAAATCACATCATACCCCTTTATCTCTAAAGCAATCAAATCCACAATCAATTCATGCTCCCCAATGNGGCCACTGAAATATAATCCGCTTGCGGAAACAATCCATTACTGCCCAGAAAACAGACAACAAGTTCATCCCAAAAATCACATCATACCCCTTTATCTCTAAAGCAATCAAATCCACAATCAATTCATGCTCCCCAATGCGAAGCACGCAACCCTTGCAAACTCGGCTAGTATCTAACCGTTCTCTCGTGGGCAAGCTAATGTTCATAACATGCTCTACCTTTGCGAAACTCAATCCCAAATCAAGTGCATATGTCGTATGTACAAATGAGTGTGTTGCACCGGGGTCAAATAATATTCGGGCCCAAGAATTGTAAATAAGGACGATACCTTCCACAACGACATTGGCAATGTCCTCCTCCAGCTGAGTCAAAGCACATACTCGCCCTTGGTTGGCGCCGCTGGGGGCTTGAGCTTGTATCCGTCGTTACGGTGCAGGCCTCGATGGTGGTGGTTGGGCTGTTGGTACCTGCCTGGCGGTCTGGATAGGCCCCTGAGGTGGAAAAACTGGACAATGCATCCGAATATGCCCCACACCTCTGCATGCAAAGCAGGATCGTCAGGTAATACCAGCTCTAGTTTGAGTGTCTCCCTCTCCTCAGGCTGTCAAAAGTCGCTATCCACCTGTCTGGTCTGGGCGACGGTATGGTGTCGGTCTCTGTGCCCCACTAGTGCTAGCACCCGTCTGGATCAGACCTTCTCTCGAGAAGCCTTGTCGTCGCTGGCTATCCTCTATGTCTCTCTCTACTAGTGCAGCTCTGTCCACCAAGTCCCCAAAATCACGGATCTTGAGAGCCACCAACTTCTCCCTGATGATCGGGCTCAAACCCTGCTCGAAGTGCTTGGCCCTGTCAGCCTCATTAGATATAAATCTCGTAGCATAACGGGAGAGCTCGTCAAACCGCCTCTCATACTCAGCCATGGTCATACTACCCTGTCGTAGTGCAAAAAAATTCACCTTCATTCGGTCTCTGACCGATTCAGGAAAGTACTTTTCTTGGAAAAGTTGATCAAATTCTTCCCAAGTGAGTGTATCGGTGTCCCTTCTCCTCTTTATGGCATCGCACCAATAGTCAGCCTCCTCCTCAAATAGGTAGGTCCCCAAACCAACTCTCAACTCCTCGGCAACTCCCATGCTGTCACAGATCTTCTTCACTCGGCGGATCCATCTATCCGCCTCCAAAGGATTGGAGCTCCCTTGGAAATTGGGTGGTCGTTGTCTTAAGAATTCCCGAAGGGCTATCATCCTTCGGTCTATGTTCCCATTGCCCAGTACTTGAGCGAGAGGATGAGCTCCACCATTGTGGTTGTTGTTACCATTTTGGTTTTGTACCAAAGTGGTGAGCTCCCTCAAGCATTGGTAAATGCCTTGCATGGCATTCGGAGGTGGTGGTGGTGGTGGATTNCTCCCTCAAGTATTGGTAAATGCCTTGCATGGCATTCGGAGGTGGTGGTGGTGGTGGTGGATTCGCTTGACCTCCACGGCCACGCCCACGTCTATATCCCCGTCCGTTCATCCTGCACTTCAATTCATAACTTAGTTCATGAATATAAAGGACATCCTAAATATTAGGTTAAGCTAAGGCATAAAACGTGTATAAAATTTCACTCAAGGATTTGATTCACCCTAATCCTAAAGCTCTAGAGGTGATTTCATAGCCTACAGCTCCCATATAAGACCTAAAGCCTAAGCTCTGATACCAACTTTGTAACGCCCCAAAACACACCCTGGATGACATTACATTCTAAAACTATTCATATCATGAGAGCACTAATATAATCCCTTAAGAAACAAGACTTCATTTGTCATCCATGAATATTTACAATATTATCCAAAAGAATAAGCCCAAGTCATGGATATTATATCTCAAAAATTAATTAAGAAAGCGCAGCGGAATAAACAATAGAAGCTAGACTACACAATGTTCTAAAAGAATGTCCTAGTCTAGTACAAAAGGAAAGGAGGTCGCTCTATGGGTCCACCTCAGAATCCACACTCCCGTCCCGTGGAGTCTCCCAAGTAGCGAGCTCCTCGACCCTTACGTCCTCCTCTTCAAGCGGGTAATCTAAAAAATGTTAGCGATAGGGGGTGAGCACGAAGTTCTGTAGAAAAATTCTCCCAAACCCATACAAAAGAAAATGCGGGGTATTAAACCCTACTTTGTTCAAAACATGACCAAGTCAAACTCCGTTCTCAACACCCTTTTTGTCCTTAATGACCAAGTCAAACTCTTGAAGTAAGAGTATTCATCGCAAGAGCCTAGGTTTAGCATCCTTCTTTGTGAGCAAAAATTTTAATGCTGCATGGTCAATGAACACAGTAGTAGAAGAACCAACAAGATAAGAACGAAATTTTTCCAAAGCAAAGACTACGACAAATAATTCTTTTTCAGTTGTTGAATAGTTCATTTGAGCATCATTCAAAGCTTTACTTGCATAGTAAATCACATGTGGTTTCTTATCTTTTCGTTGACCCAACATAGCACCTACAACATAGTCACTTGCATCACACATTAGTTCAAAGGGTAAAGTCCAGTCAGGTGGTTGCATTATTGGGGCAGAAATTAACATGCCTTGAAGCTTGTCAAAAGCTTTTTTTCACATTTCACTCTAATCAAAGATTATGTCCTAACTTAGGAGATGACACATGGGTTTAGCTATGGTACTGAAATCTTTTATGAACCTCCTGTAAAACCCTGCTTGTTCGAGAAATAATCGGACGTCTTTTACAGTCTTGGGAGCAGGCAAATTCCCAATCAGATCTATTTTGGCCTTGTCAACTTTCATGCCCTCAGACGATACAATATGACCTAAGACAATGCCTTGTGTTACCATGAAATGACATTTCTCCCAATTGAGCATCAGATTTGTTTCTTGGCATCTTACCAATACTTTTTCTAGGTTGGCTAGACACAAATCAAATGAGTCACCATGCATAGAGAAGCCATCCATGAACACTTCCAAATTGTTTTCAACCATGTCACTGAACAGACTTAACATGCATCTTTGGAATGTTGCAGGAGCGTTACAAAGTCCAAATGACATCCTTTTGAATGCAAAGTTGCCAAAGGGGCATGTGAATGTAGTTTTCTCTTGATCATCGAGTGCTATCTCAATTTAATTGTATCCGGAATAGCCATCCAGGAAATAATAAAATTCATGCCCTGCGATTCTCTCTAGAACCTGGTCAAGAAAGGGAAGAGGGAAATGGTCTTTTATGGTTACTAAATTGAGTTTTCGATAATCAATACACATCTGCCATCTTGTGATGACTCGAGTTGGTACCAGTTCATTTGCATCATTTTTAACCACTATGACTCCAGACCTTTTAGGCACAACTTGGGTTGGACTAACCCATTTGCTATCGAAGATGGGGAAGATTATCTCGGCATTTAAGAGCTTTAAAAACTCTGCCTTTACTACTTCCTTTCAAGTGAGGGTTCATTCATCGCTGCATTTTATGAGAGGGTTTTGAGTCCTCTTCAAGGTATATAATATCATTGCAGATTAATGGGCTTATACCTTTCAAGTCAGCGATGGTCCATCCAATGGTGCTTTTGTGACTTTCAAGAACTTCAATCAGGTTAGACTCTTGCAAGTCTGTGAGATTAGACGAAATTACCACTGGGAATGACTTGTTCTTTCCTAGGAATGCATATTTTAGGTCAGATAGGAGAGGTTTTAATTCAGGCTTCGGTGACTTGCCACTTGATGAGAGTGGCTTTGTGCCACTTGGTGCAAGTTCCTCAAATTTGGGGGACCATGTATTAACAACATGAATTGGGCAATTCTTTGGGTCATCATCCACGATTTCAGATGTGATGGATTCTGACAAAGAAAGTTTAGTGGAATTTTCACAGAATGTGTTGTCGAGATGGTCCTGGACAATAGACTCAATGGAATTTATTTCTCTTTCTTCTCTGTCCTCTCCTGGGTGTTTGACAACATTGAAAATATTCAACTCAAGTGTCATATTTTCAAAGGTTAATTTCATGACCCCATTCCTGTAATTGATTAGTGCATTTGAAGTTGCTAGGAAGGGTCGACCAAGAATAACAGGAATTGAATTCTCTGAATATTGTGCGGGCTGAGTATCTAAGACGATGAAGTCAACAGGGAATGCAAAGTTGTCCACTTGAACAAGTACATCTTCAACAATACCCCTAGGAATTTTGACAGAACTGTTTGTCAACTGAAGTGTGATACTTGTAGGTTTGAGTTCCCCCAGACCCAACTGCTGGTAAAAAGAGATTAGGAGCAAATTGACACTTGCCCTAAGGTCTAATAGTGCTTGTTCGATTTTGAAATTTCCAATGACACATGACACAGTTGGACACCCTGGATCTTTGTATTTTGGAGGGGTTTTTTGTTGAAGCAAGGCACTGGCATGTTCTGTCAAGAAGGCTATTTTTTGAACATTCTAGGTTTTCTTGACTATGCACAAGTATTTTAGAAACTTGGCATAAGATGGAACCTGTTTGATTGCATCCAGAAGTGGATTTTGATTTTTACTTATTTGAAGAGCTCGTAAATTTCTGACTGATTATTCAACTTCTGTGCAGTTTTGAGTGTATGAGGAAAAGGAGCAGGAATAGAACACGAGGGTTCCTTTTCTTGTGATGGTTCTGGTTCTTGTTCAATCAGGGGCTGGGTTCCTCTTCTCTCACAAGTTCAGGCTCATTTGATTCAGGCTCGATTGGTGAGTTGATTGGGATGGATTTTGGCTTTGGAATTAGCTTGTCTCGGATGGTCTTGTCAATCACCTTGCCACTTCTTAGTGTAGTGACAACTTGGGCTTGACCTTGTAGATTTTCCATGGATGAAGGATTTTCCACCTGAAATTGGCCTTGTGGTGGTTTTGGTTGGGCAAGAAACTTGCCCTTTTCATGTGTGGTCATCGATTGGGTCAACTTTTGGATGTGACTTTTAAATCAAAAGGTTGGGTGGTCTGGGTTTTGAAATCAGTGAAAGCCTGATTGGAACTATGGTTGTAGTTTATTTAGCTTTGCATGAATTGGTTTAGTGTGTCCTCAAGGTTCCTCTTTTGTGGTGGTTGGTATGGTTGGTATGCGGGAGGTCCTTGAGGTGGTGCGTGTGAACCTAGTTGGTGGTTCATGGGAGTTGGTTGTGTGTTCCTCCAACTGAAGTTTGGTTGGTTCCGCAACCCTGGATTGTATGATTCAAAGTATGGGTTGGAGTAAGGCTTGTTGACATTAGAGACAACATTTTTTTGTTCCAACAAAACCTCTTTGAATACGGGAATTGTGGGACACTCTCCAGTAGGGTGTCCTGTTAGCGCACAGATCCCACACACTTGTTCTGTGGGAGAGCTAATATCAACTTGTTGAAAATTTTTCATCTCTAAAGCTTCAAGCTATCGAGATAGGGTGGACATTTTTGCTCTAAGGTCATCATCTTCTTTCAAGACATACTTACCCTCTTGGGAAGTAGATGGTTTGGCTTCAATAGTTGTGGGAGAGGCGGTGTCCCACATCTGAGAACTGTCAGATATGATATCAAAGAAATTGAATGCCTCCTCTGGACTTTTTCCCATAAATTCTCCTTGAGCCATCATTTCGACAAACTGACATAGTCTACTAGGTAGAGAGTCATAGAAAAATCCTACCAAGGTCCATTTCTCAAAAGTATGGTGTGGGCAAGATTGGAGTAGATCCTTGAATCTCTCCCAACTTTGGTAAAAGGTTTCTCCTTCTTTGATCGAAAAATTCATGATTTACCTTTTCAATGCATTAGTGCGGTGTAGAGGAAAAAACTTTCTGAAAAATTCATTTTGTAATGCCCGCCAGTCAGGTATTGAAAGAGCTTTTAAAGAATTTAGCCATTGTTTAGCTTTATCCCTTAGGGAAAAAGGGAAAATTTTCATCTTGGCCAGTTCAGAATTGTCTTGAAAAGTTCCACATACTTCCTCAAAATCTTTTATATGCATACATGGGTTTTCTGTTTCGAGTCCACGAAATTGAGGAAGTAGTTGAACTATCCCCGTCTTTACAGTAAAGGGGGGTGCACCTTCAGGAAAAATAAAACAAAAGGGGACATTATTCCTTATGGGATTCAAGTCATCCCTTAGAGTTCGAATGTTAGGTACTTCCCCTTCCCTTACAGGAATTTCCTCTTATCTCTCACCATTTGTCATTTTACTTTCACAAGAGTCTGCTACTGACCTAGGTGAAAGTGGTTCAGATTAATTCACAGATCCAGAAGATTCAGCTAGGAAATTTTGATAGTGAGGGACGTTTTCAGACATAAAAGTAATTAACAAAACTTTATATACAGTAAATCGAAGTTATACACAAAAATGAGGTCTTTTTACCTTTTACCATAAAACACCTTTTATGGCTCCCCAGCAATGGCGCCAAAAATTTGACTTGATCTGAAATGTGTACACCCAAGTGCAGGCGGTCAAGCTGTAGTAATAATCCGGTGAAGTCCGGAGTCGAATCCATAGGGAGCTATGATTGGTGTTTTGAAGTAAACAGTAATAGAGACCAAGTAACTTTTGGAAATTCTGCGTGTTTGGAGTGGTGGGGTTTTCTTGATTAGAATAGAAGATTCCTTTCAAGAGTTTTCTAGACAAAATATAAGATTCTCAAAATGGAACAACCACTCTTTAGCTCGAGGATCAGGACATGTAATAGAGTATCCGTTTTGTTATGTTTGTGCTTTATAACTCAATTAACTCCCGTGTCAATAACAAGTTAATCGGAAGATAAAGATGGACTATGAGAATTAAGCACATGATTCCGATGCCTTTCTAGAAAATTACAAAAATTGTCTGTGCCGAGACTTAACCCGTCTACAAACAAGCAAGTGTTTTTACAAGGCATCCAACCATGGCATTAATGATCTATTCTTTGAATAAAGCGCAATGATAGTGGGGATTGAAAGATGTCATGAATAGCTAGCCGGGGTGCTTGCCTTGAACCACTGGGTCTTTCTATGCAGGAGTCATCCGTATCATAGAAGGAACCCTTGGTTATACAATGTACCTTAGCTTTTCTAGATGCATTCAATCATCCAATGAACAAGTGGAATATAATTCATTAAAACATGAAGGAGTTGCACAAACTTAACTTCCGGGTAATCTTTACATATTCATCACCTCTTACTAAAGAGTGAATGAGGAACTACTTACTTTTCATGGCCTTGGAAAAGCTAGAAAAGTGAGTGCTACTCATCCCTCTGAGTAGAGACGCTACTAAGTAATGCAAACTAAACAAAGAGTTTTTCTTCAATGAAGAATAAGTGAATCACTTTTCACCTTTCACGGCTTTGGTAAAGCTATAGAAAAGTGGAAGAGTTTCACTCTTCTAATAAAGAAGGATGCTCAAGCAATGGAAGTGAAATACATGAACAAGAAAAGTAGAAGAAAGCTAGTTGTTTTTGGAGGGTTTCCACCATAACCAAAAGATGAACTACTTCTATTGATACTTTGTAAGTAAAAGCAAGTACAACTACAAGGGGAGTCTAAGCCTCCATCATGGTTGTCACAACATGAATATAAACATTATTGGAGTCTAAGCCTCCAACATGGTTGATATAAATGGAAAATGAAAGCATAAACATGAAATATTCAAGAACTAGATTACTAAAACACTCTTATTTTACAAGAATAAAGATTGCCCCCTCCTTTCTCTACAAGAGGAAGAATGCCCTTTAAGCTCCCAACAAGGGAGTATTTATAGGCAAAGAAGGGGAGGGGGGTAGGAGATAGGTGAGGATGAGTGAATAGTATTTACCGCCTCCGCCTATGGGAGTCAACTATTCTACAGGCAGTCTGTAGGGGGATATTCGAACGTTATCTAGCGTTCGAACGTCAAGTCTGCCTTTGCTTTGAAGGCGTTTGAACGTCTTCTTTCGTCCACTCAAGTGGCCTGTGGTCACTGACTTGGTCTTTGACTTAGTCACTTCCACAGGCCTTGACATCATTGACTGTATACTCAGCAACTCCTTAGTCACTCAAGACATCATTCGAACGTGGAGTGACGTTCGAACGTTGTACTCAAGTGCTTCTGGTTCTTATCTTTTTTTTTGACTGCAACACGCCATGTCTCAGCAGCTAGTCTTGGCAGGGTTTCAGATGACGTTCGAACGTGGGTTAACGTTCAAACGTCCTTGCTTTTATTCCAACCTTCTGCATTTTTGCTCCCTTTTGTGCTGGTGTTACATTCAAGTGTGATTTTTGTTGTTCTTGGTCCTTTGTTCACTTTAGGACCTGAAATGTCACTACTTAAACTCCATCAAAGCACAATTAGTCCAAAAAGGTATAGTAAACTTTGTTAACTTTACACACAAATCAGCCACCCATGGTCATCCCACACTCATAAGAGATACAATACCAAACTCAGTTTCTCAATTTACAAGTATATCACAAAATCCCCAATTTATCATGTGACAATTCCAATAACCAATTAAGAAAATACAAGAGATCACAACAACATCAATTTATTACTCAACACAAAGCACTATAGTTTCGAAATCAATAATAAAGGAAGAATTTGAGAAAAAAAATCCATCACTCTCCAAAAAATTAGGGTTTTAAAGCAAGAAAATAGATTTCGTGGGTATTCAACCCTAACTTTGTTCAAAACATGTAATCTTTGCAAGAAGACCAAGAAAAGATGATTTCATAGCAAATATATGATTTAGAGTCAAAGAATACATATATATTAGCCTTAGCATCAATGGATAAGAATGGAAGAAAACCCCTACCTTGATGTTCTTGGAGAAGGTAGGTTTGATCTTTAATCCCCTTTAGAACTCTTGTTCTCCCCTTATTTCTTCCTCTCTAAGTCTTTCTATTAGGGTTCTAAGAGGTGTGGAGTGAGAGTAGTGTGAAAGAATGAGAGTAAATATGGTGAAAATGGGGTTTTAAAAGCAGAAAATCCCGACTTTTTAACTATCTACCGGTAGTTCGTATCGAGCTACCGGTAGTTTGGATACACTGGCAACCTGCTACCTGTTGAGCTACGGGTAGTTCGGAACTATTGGCCACTGACTACCTGTTGACTATCGGTAGTTTAGATCTGTTGGACATTTACTACCTGTTGACTACCAGTAGTTCGGATCCACTAGCTAGAGTACTACCAGTAGGTCTTGTCCAAATTTGCTTATTTCCTCTATTCTTCATTTCAAACCCATTCCAAACCCTTCCAAATCTAACCCAAGCTTATTCAACATGCTTTTGTACATCAAACCTAGTTGGTACAAGTTCTATTACAACGATTTCATATATTTGCAAGCTAAACTAAGTTTTAACTACTATTTCCTCAAATTTTCATATTAACATTTCCAAAAGAAATAATAACTTGCTAAATAGACCTACATACATATATAAAGATAAAAGGGTGGGGTTTACAATCCACCCCGCTTAAAGAAAGTTTCATCCTCGAAACTTACCTCAAGTAGCGAATAAATAAGGATACTTTTCTCGCATCTCCAGCTTGGGTCCCCAAGTAGCTTCCTCCATTCCGTGTTGTTGCCACAAAACGTTCACTAGTTGGATGACTTTGTTGTGGAGCACCTTCTCTTTGGTGTCAAGAATCCTCACCGATTGTTTTTCATATGTTGCTCCATCTTGAACTTCAATATCCTCCAAATCCACGACATGAGTTGTATCCGATTGACATTTCCTCAACATTGACACATGGAACACGTCTTGTACCCCTGACAATTGAGCTGATAACCGAAGTGGATAAGCCACTCTGCCTACAACTTTGACCACTTCAAAGGGTCCGATGTATCATGGTGCTAATTTCCCCCTTTTGTCAAATCTAAACACTCCCTTCTTGGGTGACACCTTGAGAAACACGTAGTCCCCCTCTTGGAATTCCAAGGGTTTTTGTCGTCGATCCGCATAGCTTTTCTGTCTACTTTGTGCCGTGCATAGCCTCTCCAGAATGAGTTGAATTTTCTCTGTAGTTTCCCGAACAATTTTTTGGCCCAAACAAACTACTCTCTCTAGCTTCTAGCCAACAAGTTAGTGACCTACATGATCTTTCATACAATGCTTCATAAGGTGTCATGTCGATACTAGATTGGAAATAATTATTATACGCGAACTCTACCAATGGCAAATGATCGCTCCAACCTCCCTTGAAGTCCAACACACAAGCATGCAACAAGTCTCCTAAGATCTGTATCATCCTCTCGGCTTGGCCATCCGTTTGGGGATGAAATGCAGTACTAAAGTGTAATTCTGTCCCCATAACTCGTTGTAGACTTTGCCAAAATTGTGCCAAGAAATGAGAATCGCGATTCGATATGATAGAGAGTGGAACTCCATGCAATCTCACGATCTTGCGGATATACAACTTGCTCAAGGTCTCTAGAATGTCCGTGGCATTCATACTCAAGAAATGTGCAGACTTGGTGAGTCTGTCAACTATAACCCATACTGCATTATGCCCGTGTGACGTCCGTGAAAAATGATCCGTGCGTAAAGTTAACAAATTTTATTATGCCTTTTTGAACTAATTGTGCTTTGATGGAGTTTAAGTAGTGACATTTCAGGTCCTAAAGTGAACAAAGGCCCAAGAACAACAAAAATCACACTTGAATGTAACACCAGCACAAAAGGGAGCAAAAATGTAGAAGGTTGGAACAAAGCAAGTACGTTCGAACGTCATCTGAAACCCTGCCAAGATCAGCTGCTGAGACATGGTGTGTTGCAGTCAACAAAGGGAAATGTTGAGGTACTTGAGCACCACGTTTGAACGCCACTCCACGTCCGAATATCCTCTGGACTCCTGAAAAGACTACACCACTGGAACCTAACATGTTGCAGTAAGAAAGAAGAACCAGAAGTACTTAAGTACAATGTTCGAACGTCACTTCACGTTCGAACGTTGTCTTGAGTGACCAAGGAGTTGCTGAGTGCACAGTCAATGATGTTCAAGGCGTATGGCAGTGACCAAGTCAGTGATCACAGGCCACTTGAGTGGAAGAAACACTTGACGTTCGAACGCCCTCAAAGTAAAGGCAGACTTGACATTCGAACACCAGATCACGTTCGAACGTCCCCTGCAGACTACTTGCAGAATAGTTAACTCCCATGAGTGAAAAATACTATTCACTCATCCTCACCTATGTCCTACCCCCCTCCCCTTCCTTGCGTATAAATACTCCCATGTTGCGAGCTTAAAAGACATTCTTCCTCTTGTAGAGTAAATGGGGGAACAATATTTATTCTTGTAAGAGTGTTTAGTAATCTAGTTCTTGAATAATTCATGTTTATGCTTTCATTTTCCATTTATATCAACCATGTTGGAGGCTTAGACTCCCCTTGTAGTTGAAGTCTTTCATTTACTTATGCTAAGTCTTTACATTCATATTGTGACAACCATGATGGAGGCTTAGACTCCCCTTGTAGTTGTACTTGCTTTTATTTACAAAGTATCACGAGAGGTAGTTCATCTTTTGGTTATGGTGAAAACCCTCCAAAAGCAACTAGCTTTCTTCTACTTTTCTTGTTCATGTATTTCACTTCCATTTCTTGAGCATCTTTCTTTCTTAGAAAAGTGAAACTCTTCCACTTTTCTAGAGCTTTACCAAAGCCATGAAGGGTGGGACGTGATTCACTTATTCTTCATTGAAGATTAGCTTTTCTTTTATTGTACTCTCACTAAGTAGCTCCTCCACTTGGAGGGATGAGTATCACTCACTTATCTAGCATGACCAAAGACATGACGAGTGAATAGTTCCTCATTCACTCTTTAGTAAGAGGTGATGAATATGTAAGATTACCTGAAAGTTATGTTTGTACAACTCCTTTATGCTTTAATGAATTATATTCCACTTATTCATTGGATGATTGAATGCATCTAGAAGAGCTAAGGTACTTTGTATAACCAAAGGTTCCTTCTAGGATACGGATGACTCCTACATAGAAAGACCCAATGGTTCAAGGCAAGCACCCTGGCTAGCTCTTCAGGACATCTTTTCAATCTCCAATGTTATTGCACCTTATTCAAAGAATGGACCATTAATGCCATGGTTGGAGGCCTTGTAGAAACACTTGCTTGTTTGTAGACGGGTTAAGTCTCGGCACTGACAATTGTTGTTAACTTCTAGAAAGGCATCGGAATCATTTGCTTAATCCTTACAGTCCATCTTTATCCTCCGATTAACTTGCTGTTGACACGGGAGTTAATTGAGTCATAAAACACAAACATAATAAACCGGATAATCAATTACATGTTCTAATCCGCGAGCTAAAGGGTGGCTGTTACATTTTGAGAATCTTATATTTTTTCTAGAAAACTCTGGAAAAGAATCTTCTATTCTAATCAAGAAAACCTCACCACTCCAAACCTGCGAAATTTCCAAAAGTTACTTGGTCTCTATTACTACTTACTTCAAAACACCAATCATAGCTCCTTGTGGATTTGACTCTGGACTTCACCGGATTATTACTACAACTTGAC
Organism: Ilex paraguariensis; assembly: GCA_963454935.2. Taxonomy (NCBI): domain Eukaryota; kingdom Viridiplantae; phylum Streptophyta; class Magnoliopsida; order Aquifoliales; family Aquifoliaceae; genus Ilex; species Ilex paraguariensis. Next base: position 2,922,233 of record CAUOFW020002835.1, read on the forward strand.
CGCCTGCACTTGGGTGTACACATTTTGGATCAAGTCAAGTTTTTGGCACCATTGCTGGGGAGCCATAAAAGGTGTTTTACGGTAAAAGGTTTTGGCTAATGAACCAGATCTCTACCATTCAAAGCTCACCTGATCGGCAAATTTGAAACATTGGGGACAATGTTCAGTTTAGGTTGGGGGAGAGAACTATAGTTTATATGAGCCTGAGCCTGTTAGAAATTTTTTTAAATTTCTGTTGTTGTTGCTTCTGTTGTTGTTCTTGACTAGATTATGTACCGTAGTTTTACCATGTTTTATATTTTGATGATTATATTTGTGGGTCATCTCTGATCGTCTTTGTGACTGACAGACGTTAAAGAACTAGATAGTGAGTCTTAATAGTATAAAAAGCATGGATGTTAAACTTTTTTGGTTTAGTCTAGGTGTTCTACGAACTTTCCCTTCTGATGTGCACACTGTGATCATGAGAAAAGGAAGATTGGTAAGAAAGAATGAGATCCGAGAACAACAAGCGAAGCCTCTGTGTGGCCGAATCACCTATGCTAAACGCCATTGTGCCAAAAGACTGGGTGCCTGTAAACAGTGTGGTAGATATTTTCACGAGAAGAGATATAACCAGTGTTTCGAACCAATTTTCGGTGGAGCGCTTGATCAATTAGACTGGATAGTGAATGAGTAGAGTAAGGATTATCCTAACACGCTATCCTATTCCGGTACTTTGCTTAACTAGTTCGTGAGATAGGAAATTGGGAGAGTTACTAGTTGGTCAAATGGCACAGAGACAGATGAAGACTCGGATTAGAGTTGGGATGAAAGCCAAGGGTCCAAATTTTTGTAAAAAGTGTGAAAATCTTTTCGTTTTGTACAAAATCTTTTGAAATGAAAAACATGGGCCGAGTAAAGGAACATCTTGATATACCAACCAAAAGCGTGGGTAGAGGTTTGTCCTGAGATGCCATGAAATTTGGTTCAAATTTTTGTGAATAAAATTCTATAATTGTACATAGTGTAGTGTAGAAATGTTTTAGTTTTGGTTCAATGTTCGAACGCCAACTAACGTTCAAATGTTGACTGCTTATAATACTCTGCTTCTAATGAACTCTCTGATGAAACCAAAAGTACTGGGAGCTCAGCACGTTCGAATGCCAATAGAATGTTCGAACGTGGCTCAATGTTCGGACGCCAATAGAACGTTCGAACGAAGAGAGCTTACAGTACTTTGGACTCTGATAGAACTCAAAAGTACTGGGAGCTCTTAACGTTTGAATGAACATCCCCGTTTGAACAATATTTCAAAAATCCTTCTACCAACGTTCGAACGTCAACAACGTTCGAACGTCGTGACTCAGAGTATAAAAGCCTGAACGCCTTATTCATTTCGAAATCCCCAAAATCCCTCTAAATCTTCAAAACCCTAGAGCTCATTTTTCACTCCTCAGATCTCAATCCACCCTCAGAACCCCAGAAAACTTAAATTCAACCCTCCCCAACTCATTTGCACCTCAAAAACTTCAATCCCACACAAAAATTTCCAAGTTTTCAGCACCCTCTCAACCTCAAAGACGTTCGAACGCTATGCCTAGGGTAAAACTTCCTGACAGACACGATCCACCAGCAAGTCAGGAGCCAAACTTTGTTGAGGAAGTGATAGTGGAAAGAGAGGGAAGGCAAAGAACAAAAAGATACGATCATACCCGATTCCCAAGTGCCTTAAAGGCCAAAAGGTATGAAAACTTCTACCATAAGCATTCTGTTGTTTGCGAAACGGATGTTGTACTTTCTAATTTTGCTGAATTGGGAATAGAGGAGAAAATAGAAAGGAGAGAATGGGTTTGGTGTTTAAGAAATGGGGGAAGTTGTTGTCGATTTGGTGCAGGAGTTCTACATTAATGCCGAAATCATCAACGACGCGATCTGCACTTTTGTAAGAGGTGTCCACATTGACGTGGACGAGGCACACAAAAAAGAGATAAGAACATAGTTGCCTCGGGCAGACAAACCCACATACCCTCCAAAGAATGATGTACCAATGGATAGGGTAGGAAAAGAACTGACTGGGGTAGCCAACTTTTCTTGGATAGGGAGGAATTTTCTGAAAGAAAGGGAGTTGACAGATAGATATAAAATGCTAAACCTGGTTGTTGTCGCCAACTTCGCTCCCATAAAAAGATTAAATAAAATTTTGCCAGAAATGGCTCGCTTGCTCTATGCAATTGGAAGGGGCCAGAGTATTGATCTTCCCTCCCTCATTTTGAGTGAAATGAAAAAAGGATGTGATGCGAAAAGAAGTGCACTTCTGTTTGACACTTTAGTGACAGAGATGTGCATTGACAGTGGGGTGAAGGTGAAACCTGAGATGGAGATCCAAAAGCCAATAGGGCCACTCGATAAGGGATCTTTCAAGAAAAGTCGAGGGCATAGTGGTACCCCAGTTGATAGGCAAGAAGTACCCCCTCCCCAAGGTGTTGATGAGGTGCAGGAAAAGTTAGATCAAGAGGAAGAGAGAGAGCTAGAGAGAGAGTACAGGCAGACTCAGGAGTAGCCAGATCAAGTAGGCCCCAGCACTTCCACCCGATGATCTCTACGGGACATCATGCTTAGCATTGAAGCTAAGCAGGATGAGATCTTGAGACTTTTGAGGGGTGGTGCTGGTAGTACGAGTGGAGCTGGGGGAGAGGATTGCTTATTTCTGTTCTTGAGGGGGAGTAGATGATTTATGTTCTGAATAGGTTGTTAATTCTTCTTTGAATAGTCTTTAAGAGATTTCTGTACCATTGTGAAAAATTTTCTCTTGATAATTCTTGTGGATGTTTTGTGAGTATTGTGGACATTTGTATATGATTGTGGATAACTGAAGTGATATTTTGAATGGATGAATTGTATCATTGACATTGCTGTAAATGAGTATCTTTTATGCAATGAATGATTTAGTTTATCACTTTTATTTGTTTAAAATGCATATATAAGGTTAGCACTCTAATTCTTGTTAATAACGAAACACATGTGGATGTTAAGATTACTTGTGAAAATGACTAAGCACATGATCGGTTTGACACTTCAACTTAACACCCACGACTTAAAACCTTAATTTTTTTGGAACATCGATGCTATCTGTATGCTTAAATTGTCAAATGTACATAAATATTTGTTATTCTTAAAGTACAAGGTGATCAGATTCGAAAACAGAATCGTTATATAACTAACATTCCTTGAAACACCCAACATGACCAGTGGAGATGACAAAGAAAACCAGGGTAAGTCTTGAGCTTTATAGTGCTTTTTGAGAGGATATCAACAATTACTTAAAGTAAGCTCTTTCATTTCTAAATCTCTTTCAATAATCTCATTAAACTTGCTTTGATTGATGCAACTAAGGCAATCTACTTTCAGAACCCATGGGGAATTTTTGCATACACGTACATATGCACATACTTGAGAAAGGATCTTGAGCCTTGGCTAATTCTTTCATAAAGTATATCCCTAGTCAGCCATGCTTGAGCCTTCAATGAATGAATTCTTTTTCGACAAAACCCGTGTGATGACCGAGCCACAAAAGCATTGATTTACCATACCTTGCTATCTAATTTCTTGCACCCTCTTACAAATCAATATGATACAGAAAGGCAAGAAAAATAGAAAAGAAAAAGGTGGCTACCTTTCACTGATAGAAAAATCAATGAAAATAAAAGAAAAGATATAGTGAGACAGGGGATTGCCAAGACAGTGAAAAATGGGAAAAATGAAAGAAAGAAATCCCAACCCCAGGCAAAGTGTTGAAAAGTTAGAAAGAGGTGTGCTTTACTGCATAAAAAGATAGCTTTTGATCACCTTGACGTCATTTCATTAGCCTCTGACCTCTGGTCCCTTACAACCTACAAAAAGTCCTAGGTGATCTCAAGAGTGATGCATATGTATGTGATCTACTACAAATGGGGTATGTTAACTATAATTTCTTTATTTACATCAATATTCTTCCATGAGATTATGCCAAAGTAAAGTTTGTTTTCCTCAAAACTTCACTTTTATACTAATGATGCATGAGATTGTTCGACTGGCCATCTTCTGATCACATGCCACCTTTGAGAATTATGTCACTACAATCAGAGAGAGTTGTTTTGCTGAGAGCATTCCTAGAGAACAAGGTGGAAAAAGGGAATGATTGTTATATACCAATTCTTGTTTCCAGTATGACCATCCTACTAATCAGAGAATCTCAAACGCTAATGCAATAGGTGCTAATTTTTGCATAAAGTGAGTACCAACGGAAGGAAAATGTAGGTGATAAGACACAATTGAGGGTTGAGTGTCTCAACGACCATGATGCTAATTCATTTTTTCTAGTCAGTAATCTTGCACACACATTTGTTCAACTTAAGCTTGTGGGTAGCTTCACTGAAAACCCTCACGAGGCAACACTCGTCCACTAGGGTAAACCTAGCGGTTCAACGGCTTGTTGCATAAGCTAAATGCAACCGGATGACCAATGAAAAAGGCATTAGGAATAGATTTAGCTTTCACTGTCATTGTACTACTAGAGACTAACAATATTTAGGTTGGGGGGTGTGATTCATGTGTAAAGTTAACAAATTTTATTATGCCTTTTTGAACTAATTGTTCTTTGATGGAGTTTAAGTAGTGACATTTCAGGTCCTAAAGTGAACAAAGGCCCAAGAACAACAAAAATCACACTTGAATGTAATACCAGCACAAAAGGGAGCAAAAATGCAGAAGGTTGGAACAAAGCAAGTACGTTCGAACGTCAACCCACGTTTGAACGTCATCTGAATCCCTGCCAAGACCAGCTGCTGAGACATGGCGTGTTGCAGTCAACAAAGGGAAATGCTGAGGTACTTGAGTACCACATTCGAACGCCACTCCATGTTTGAACGTCCTCTGGACTTTTGAAAAGACTACACCAGTGGAACTTGGCATGTTGCAGTAAGAAAGAAGAACCAGAAGTACTTAAGTACAATGTTCGAACGTCACTCCACGTTCGAACGTTGTCTTGAGTGACCAAGGAGTTGTTGAGTGCATGGTCAATGATGTTTAAGGCGTATGGAAGTGACTAAGTCAGAGACCAAGTTAATGATCACAGGCCACTTGAGTGGAAGAAACACTTGACGTTCGAACGCTCTCAAAACAAAGGCAGACTTGACATTCGAACGCCAGATCATGTTCGAACGTCCCTTGCAGACTGCCTGCAGAATAGTTGACTCCCATGAGCGGCAAACACTATTCACTCATCCTTACCTACGTCCTTCCCCCCCTCCCCTTCCTTGCCTATAAATACTCCTCTGTTGGGAGCTTAAAAGGCATTCGTCCTCTTGTAGAGTAAATGGGGGAGCAATCTTTATTCTTGTAAGAGTGTTTAGCAATCTAGTTCTTGAATAATTCATGTTTATGCTTTCATTTTCCATTTATATCAACCATGTTGGAGGTTTAGACTCCCCTTGTAGTTGAAGTCTTTTATTTACTTATGCTAAGCCTTTACATTCATGTTTTGACAACCATGATAGAGGCTTAGACTCCACTTGTAGTTGTATTTGCTTTTACTTACAAAGTATCAAGAGAGGTAGTTCATCTTTTGGTTGTGGTGGAAATCCTTCAAAAGCAACTAGCTTTCTTCTACTTTTCTTGTTCATGTATTTCAATTCCATTGCTTGAGCATCCTTCTTTCTTAGAAGAGTGAAAATCTTCCACTTTTCTAGAGCTTTACAAAAGCCGTGAAGGGTGGGACGTGATTCACTTATTCTTCATTGAAGATTAGCTTTTTGTTTATTGTACTCTCACTAAGTAGCTCCTCCACTTGGAGGGATGAGTATCACTTACTTGTCTAGCATGACCAAAGCCATGACGAGTGAGTAGTTCCTCATTCACTCTTTAGTAAGAGGTGATGAATATGTAAGATTACCTGAAAGTTATGTTTGTACAACTCCTTTATGCTTTAATGAATTATATTCCACTTGTTCATTGGATGATTGAATGCATCTAGAAAAGCTAAGGTACTTTGTATAACCAAAGGTTCCTTCTATGATACGGATGACTCCTGCATAGAAAAGCCTAGTGGTTCAAGGCAAGCACCCCGGCTAGCTCTTCATGACATCTTTTCAATCTCCAATGTTATTGCGCCTTATTCAAAGAATGGACCATTAATGTCATGGTTGGAGACCTTGTAGAAACACTTGCTTGTTTGTAGATGGGTTAAGTCTCGGCACAGACAATTCTTGTAAACTTCTAGAAAGGTATCGGAATCGTTTGCTTAATCCTTATAGTCCATCTTTATCTTCCGATTAACATTTGACACGAGAGTTAATTGAGTCATAAAATACAAACATAATAAACTGGATAATCAATTACATGTTCTAATCCTCGAGCTAAAGGGTGGTTGTTACATTTTGAGAATCTTATATTTTGTCTAGAAAACTCTTGAAAAGAATCTTCTATTCTAATCAAGAAAACCCCACCACTCCAAACACGTGAAATTTCCAAAAGTTACTTGGTCTCTATTATTACTTACTTCAAAACACCAATCATAGCTCCCTGTGGATTCAACTTTGGACTTCACCAGATTATTACTACAGCTTGACTGTCTGCACTTGGGTGTACACATTTTGGATCAAGTCAGTAAACCCCATACGAAATCCATGGTGATGTGATCCCACTTCCACTCTGGGATAGGTAAAGACTGTAGTAATCCTCCGGGATTTTGATGTTCAATATTCACCTGCTGGCACACCGCACATCATGCTATGAACCTTGTCACATCCTTCTTCATTCCCTTCCACCAATATTGGCGCTTCATGTCCCTATACTTTTTTGTGCTACCGAGGTGGGTAGCAAACTTAGAGCGATGACACTCTCCAAGTATCTCTTCCCTTAGAGACGAATCATCAGGAACACATAGCTTCTCCCCATATCTCAGTTCTCCATTTCTCAAAGGCCAACCCTCCATTGTTTCTCCATTCTCCAACTTAGCTCGAATCGACGCTAAGTCAGGATCTAAGCATTACAATTCCACAACCCTACTTTGAAGGGTAGGTTGGGCCACAAGGTTGAATAGGCATGGCTGAGATCTATCTTCTCCAACCCATAGATCATAGTCTCCAAGGGCATCCCTCATCTTCCATTTACTTGCAAGAACGTTGAGTTCACCCCAAGACTTTCGGCTAAGTGCATCGGTGACTACATTGGCCTTCCCTGGATGGTAGTTGAGTGTGAAATCATAATCTTCTAGATACTCAACCCACCTTCTTTGCCGAAGATTCAAGTCTTTCTGTGTGAACACATACTTGAGGCTCTTATGATCAGAAAACACTTGAAACTTTTCTCTATATAAGTAACATCTCCACAACTTAAGAGCAAAAACCACCGCGGCAAGCTCTAAGTCATGGGTGGGATAATTCTACTCATAAACATTGAGTTGCCTAGAGCCATAGGTAACCACCTTCCCTCCTTGCATTAACACACACCCCAAGCCTCATAACGAAGCATCGGTGTATACATCGTATCCTTGCCCATTGCATGGAATAATGAGAACAGGAGTTGTCGTTAACCTCTCCTTCAAGATTCGAAAGGCTAGTTCACACGCTTGAGACCACAAGAACTTTTCTCCTTTCTTCGTAAGGTGAGTCATTGGCATCGCTAGCTTGGAGAACCCTTCCACAATTCTCTGGTAGTAGCCTACTAAACCCAAGAAGCTACGTACTTCGGTCACATTCTTAGGTGGTTCCCATTTCATCATGGCTTCAATCTTTGCAGGGTCAATAGCTACCCTTTGTTCCGACACAACATGGCCAAGGAATTTCACTTCCTTCATCCAAAACTCACACTTACTCATCTTCGTATATAACTTATGTTCTCTCAATGTCTGTAGCACAATAGAGAGATGGCGTCCATGTTCCTCGTGAGTCCAGGAATAGATTAGTATGTCATCAATAAACACGATGACAAACTAATCTAGATACGGCCGAAATACCCTGTGCATTAAATCCATGAAGGCTGCTGGAGCATTAGTCAATCCGAACGGCATCATCGTATACTCGAAATGACCATACCGGGTATGGAAAATAGTCTTAGGAATATCTTCCTCCTTAATCCACAAGTGATGATACCCTGTGCGAAGATCAACCTTGGAGTAATACTTAGAACCCCTCAATTGGTTGATCAAATTTTCAATCCTTGGCAATGGATATTTGTTCTTCACTGTTACTCGATTTAACCTTCGGTAATCCGTACATAACCGAAGTGTCTCGTCATTCTTCTTCACAAAGAGGACCGTGGCTCCCCAAGGGAAAGTACTCAAACGGATAAACCCAACTGCCAACAAATGGTCTAATTGCTTCCTTAGCTCCTTCAACTCCAAAGGTGCCATCCGATAAGGAGCAATGGATATGGGTTTAGTTCTTGGATAGAGATCAACTTTGAACTCAATCTCTCGTTGTGGGGGTAACACAGGTAATTCATCAGGAAAAACATCCAAAAAGTCCAACACCACCAATATTACGTTCGGTTGGGATTTGTCCCAATCATCTCCTATTAAGCTGGCCAAGAAACTCAAATTGCACCTGCCTTAGCTTTCAAGAATCTATTTCCCATCGTGGAAAATGGATGGGAAGAATTGCGATCATTCTTGAAAGTAAAAATTACTCCTCCTGGTAGTTGAAAGGAAATTCGCTTGCGAAAACAATCCATCACTGCGCGGAAAGCGGACAACAAGTTCATCCCAAATATGACATCGTCCACCTTCATATCTAATGCAACCAAATTGACAACCAACTCTTGCTCCCCAATGCGAAGCACACATCCTCTACACACCCTTGTTGTATCCAACCGTTCTCTCGTGGGCATGCCAATACTAAGGGCATGTTCTAGCTTCTCACATCCCAATCCCAAATTAAAAACATATGCAGTATGTGTGAAAGAGTGTGTAGCACCGAGATCAAATAAGATTCGGGCCCAAGAGTTATAAAGAAGCACGATACCTTCCACTACGGCATTAGAAGCATCCTTCTCTAGTTGAGTCAAAGTAAAAGCTCTCCCTTGATTGGTGCCATTGGGGGCTTGAGCTTGTAACAGTCTTTGCTATGCTGGCCTTTGTAGGGGTGGCTTATTTGCTGGTACCTGCCTGGTTGCTTGATTGGTCCTTGGGGGAAATGAGGGGCATCTATGTTTGAAGTGCCCAAACTCTCTGCATGCAAAGCATTGACGCGGGTCAGCGTTCATTCTAGTCTGAGCAACTCCATCTCCTCGGGCTGTCAGAAGTCTCTATCCACTTGCCTGGTCTGGCCGTCAGTATGGTGCCGCTCGCTGTAATCTGCTACTACTAGCACCCGTCCGGATCGGACCTCCTCTCGTGAAGTTCTGTCGTCGCTGGCTATCCTCTATATCTCTTTCCATAAGTGCAGCTCGATCAACCATATCCCCATACTCCTTGATCTTGAGGGCCACCAACTTCTCTCGAATAACAGGCCTTAATCCCTGCTCAAAGCACTTGGCCCAACTAGCCTTAGTAGATATCAACTCTGTAGCATAATGGGATAGTTCGTCAAACCTCCTTTTGTACTAGGCCGCTGTCATGCTACCCTGTCGTAGAGCAAGAAAATCTGCCTTCATTCTGTCTCTAACTGATTTTGGAAAATACTTGTCTTGGAAGATTTGGTCGAACTCCTTCCAAAGGAGTGCATCAATGTTCCTCCTTCTCTTTACGAAATTCCACCAATGGTCGGCCTCTCCCTCCAATAGATATGTCACCAAGCCAACCCTAAGGTCATCGACCACACCCATGCCGCCACAAATCTTCTTCACTCGATGGATCCATCTATCCGCATCCAAGGGATTGGAGTTTCCTTGAAAAGTGGGTGGGCGTTGTCTTAGAAACTCTCGAAGAACAACCATTCTCCTATTCTCATCCCCGTTGCCTGGTACTTGGGCTAGTGGGTGAGCTCCCCCTATTGTGGTTGTTGTTGTTTCCATTCTGGTTTTGTACCAGAGTGGTGAGCTCCCGTAAGCATTGATAGATGTCGTTCATGACATTAGGAGGTGGTGGGTTTGCTTGGCTACCACGACCTTGTCCACGTCCACGCCTACCGTCCATCCTGCACATCAATTCATAATTTAGTTTCATTGATGTACAAGACATAGTTAGGATGTCCTGACCTTAGCATAAGACTTGTATGAAATTTAAATCAATAATTTTGTTCAACCTAATTCTATTTCTCTAGTGGTAATCCATAACCTACAGCTCCCATATAAGACCTAAAGCCTATGCTCTAATACCAAAACTTTGTAACGCCCCAAAGACCACCCTGGACGACATTACAAACTAAAAACCATTTACATCATGAGAGTAACTAAATAATTCATCCATAAAGAAATTTCATACATCAAAGGTAATCTTTACAATCTCATTCCCAAAAGAATACGCCAAAGCATGACGAATATATCCCCAAAAGAATATGATCCCAAAAGTAAGATAATTACATCCCAAAAGAATTAAACATAAACTCGGAGTGGAATAACAAAAGAAAAACTAGACTTCACAATATTTCCTAATAAATATCCTAGTCTAGAATGAAAGAAAGTGTCACTCTAAGCATCCACCTCAGGATTCCTGCTCCCGTCTATTGGAGTCACCCAGTGTTCGGGCTCCTCGACTCCCAGCTTTTCCTCGAGAGGATAATCTAAAAAAGGTAGTTTGTAGGGGGTGAGCACTAAGCTCTGTAGCAACATTCCTCCTCCCAAACTCGAACAAGGTTTAGAAAAACATATAAAATAGTCGGTCTCATTATACAAATATCATATATTAAATTTGAAAGAAAACAGGGACATTTGAAATAGATCTCAAGTTTAAGTAACAACAATAATTTAATGAACAAAAGAACTCAATATACAATTATTAATTCATTTCCCCATTCACCGTTTCTCCCAAGTTCTTGCGGAATCTCATACTTCCCAAGGTTCTTGTAGAAACCATTTATGGTACAATGAACAGTAATTCATAACTTGAACATTTCACAACAATATATACGTGTATCTCAACCATGAGGTAAGACATCCACATGAATCGATGCATTGAGTAACATCTAGCCCACACACACACCTAAATCTTCTCAAAGATATCCAACCTTTAGGAAGGGCGTATATCATACCAATGACAGTGACGTATCCAACCCAGGCATTAGTATACTAACCCTCAGCCTCGATACCCGTGAGCAATAGCTGTTTAGTCTTACCAAAGCACTAACCCCACTACGAGTGGTAGAAAAAGTTCAAACATACACGAAGTATGAATAACATCTACCCTCTCTATGATATCTCATCAAAGGCAACCCATGGTCATCCCACACTCATAAGAGATACAATACCAAACTCAATTTCTCAATTTACAAGCATATCACAAAATCCCCAATTTATCATGTTAAAATTTCAATAACCAATTAAGAAAAATACAAGAGATCACAACAACATCATTTTATTACTCAACACAAAGCACTATAGTTTCGAAATCAATAATAAAGGAAGGATTTAAGAAGAAAATCCAACACTCTCCAAAAAACTAGGGTTTTAAAGCAAGAAAATAGATTTCATGGGTATTCCTAACTTTGTTCAAAACATGTAATCTTTGCAAGAAGACCAAGAAAAGATGATTTCATAGCAAATATATATATAATTTAGAGTCAAAGAATACATATATATTAGCCCTAGCATCAATGGACAAGAATGGAAGAAAACCCCTACCTTGATGTTCTTGGAGAAGCTAGGTTTGATCTTTAATCCCCTTTATAACTCTTGTTCTCCCCTTCTTTCTTCCTCTCTAAGTCTTTCTAGTAGGGTTCTAAGAGGTGTGGAGTGAGAGTGGTGTGAAAAAATGGGAGTAAATGTGGTGAAATTGGGGTTTTAAAAGCAGAAAATCCTGACTTTTTAACTATCTACCGATAGTTCGTATCGAGCTACCGGTAGTTCAGATACACTGGCAACCTGCTACATGTTGAGCTACCGGTTGTTCGGAACTACTGGACATTTACTAACTGTTGACTACCGGTAGTTCGGATCCACTCGCCACTGACTACCTGTTGACTACTGGTAGTTCGGATCTATTGGACATTTGCTACCTGTTGACTATCGATAGTTTGGATCCACTGGACAGAGTACTACCGGTAGGTCCTGTCCAAATTTGCCTATTTCCTCTATTTTTCATTTCAATCCCATTCCAAACCCTTCCAAATCCAACCCAAGCTTATTCAACATGCTTTTGTACATCAAACCTAGTTGGTACAAGTTCTATTACAACGATTTCATATATTTGCAAGCTAAACTAAGTTTTAACTACTATTTCCTCGAATTTCCATATTAACATTTCCAAAAGAAATAATAACTTGCTACATAGACCTACATACATATATAAAGATAAAAGGGTGGGGTTTACAGTCCAAAAGGAAAGCACCAGTGTTGAAGAGATTCTTAAGGTTGGTATGTAGTGGTATTGTATTAGATATACCCATGGAATATTTTTGCACATTTAAAGTTTCTACCGTTTACCAGATTTCAGACTCAAGTGCCTATTTGCCACAGGTAATTGTGGACTATCTAGAAATTGACGAAATCACTGCCGTTGATGGAGCATCAATACTAACATACATTTTTTATGCTTCTCTAGATATGAGGTATAATAGTGTAATCTAGACAAGTTTGAAAATGTGTGTTATACATAATACAGTAATATAATTGTGTTGTCAGACAGTGAGGTCTTGGTTAAATTCAGTCACGAGTTTGCAACCAAAAAGTCAATGATGACTTTATGCCCTTTCCAATGGATTTGTGCTGAGGTGAGTTACATTGAATATTCATGTTTTTACATTATTAAATATGGTAAATAACTCCATATTAATTGTAAAGATAATAAATCTTGGTGCATACATTACTATTCAAGGGAGGAAGACAAATTCGTTAAATCTGAAGACTAGATGCTTTCTGCCCACATACTTTTCGGTAATGCATCCAACCCTTGTTAATGGCATTATCATGATTTTAAATGGAACAACCATAAATTGAGTGATGTTAGGACTAATATTTGTGAATATATTCAGCAACAAGCAATTGGAAGAGTATTGTACAATGCAGGTGTTCAATGCACAAATGATTCATTTCTTAACCTGTTTGATTACATAAAGCAATTTGAAGATTATGACAAGGTTCTTCATATACACCTTACTTTAAAAATTTTATATATATAAATTCTTTGCTTCAATTGCATCTACTATTTTCATTTAATGTCACTGGGTCATTGAATTTTTTAATGCAGATTTTTATTCCCATGAATGACAACAATCTACATTGGTACTTATGCATGATCGATGTAGTTGAGCGTGAATTTGTATTGCTTGACTCTATGCCATTAACGGACAGCGACCGTCAACTAATCAACGTCAAGAAGGTGGTTGTGTATCTTGATTGTTTACTTCAGTGTATTGATTGTTTGTACAAGCCAATTCTCCACACATTCCCTTTGGTAGAAGCTGCATGGGCTCCAAGACAAGAGAATGGACACGACTGCGGTATGTTTGTTATTAAATTCATGGAGGAACCTTTGTTAGGTCCTAACTGGATTGTAAAGGTAATACAACAGATGGACATCTTCGTTGCACTAAGTTCACCAATTTTCTTATTTCATACACTAACAATATTATTGTTGTCAGGATGATTCCAATGATATGCGCAGGAAGCTAGCTATTCAACTGGTCATCCACAGTGAAAACAGATTAAGAAACCAAGTTGTTTCCAAGGCACGTATGCGATTAGCTGATGGTGGAAAAATGATGTCATATGCTTGATTTAGTCATTTAGATTAAGCATTTGGCTGTTATTTTGTTTTTTGGATTTTGTAATTGCTGCATCTGTTATATTGGATATATATATCCAGTATAACACCTACAGTGTATACATATATATGTACATACACCAATATATTTATATGAATCTGGATTTTGCTATATTACACTCACATGTTTACTCTAAGGTTCTTATAGGGTTAGACATATGAAGTACATGAACAAAAAGTGCATTTCCATTCCAGTTGTGCCAACACACATCAAAACCCAACACAAGAACATGACTTTTCGGTATTCACAACACCCCCACATTATCTATTACACCATCTTTACCCACTGCTATGCAACACTCACAAGACAGTATGCAATGAAAAATATCCATGATAAAAAAAGTGCAAACTTTAACTTTTTGGCCAGCTTTGTGGCTCTTTCTTCTTATGTCTGATGCCTTTTTAGTGATCGCAATAGTCCGGGAATTACATGTTTCGATCGGTCGCACATTGGAGGATCATACCATTGGAAAAAATTGCACCCACCTGCCTCCTGCATGTCGTTATGTTGGTTAACTTTATGATGTATTTGCAAAAAATAAAAATTAAAAAAAATTAAGGCAGAATTAATTTTTCACAATATTAGTATCTTACCCCATATCTCTCACAACCAATAAACCTCCTACCTGGGTTGGAATTTGTCCATAAGGTCCTCAATATTCCCATTCTCCTACAGTTTTATTCTTGAAAGTCCATACTCCTATAATCTTATAATAGAGGGGTGTAAAGTGATTTATTTGACCCTTTCAGATGAGGGTTACTGTCTCACTGTTTATTGACATATATAATAAGCTTCTTCCTGATGGCAGGAACATTTTCCTCCACTTTTGTGGACTGCATATGCTGGTGAATTGTCCAAAATCTCCCTGTCTCCTTTTATTGCTGGTTAGTCTCCAAAAATCTCCCTTGAGATTTGATAAGCATCACGTGAGAATGGACATGGTCTGCTTCAAATGTACAGTTTACAAAATGTGTGGTTATTAATTTTTGGTCATTAAATATTACTCAAAAAATTTGATAATTTTGCAAGGTAACCTTAATGTTGTAAAAATATTTTTTTGTAATCAGTAAATTTAATGTATTTTTTTTTATTAAACAATGGATTGTAAGAACTATATATATGACATAAATTATTAATTGAGGAATTGACCCTTTCCAACTCCCTTTACTTGCCTATTCACATACAAGTTCCTTTGATTGGCTAAGAGAGAGAGAGCCTAACTTTGGGGGAAAAAAACTATATTACTATAGTCGGAAATCAAAATTAGTAATTAGAATCAATATAAGAAATACATTTTTTTTAACAAAGTGACATTTTAATGATCTCCTGAAAGAGTTACACAAGTTTGGGAAGCAAAGAACCTCTTAACCATAACAAAAAGTTTACATAAATAAGGAATTGAAAAACCAAAAAATTTGTCTTCCTCAAATCTGGAAGACCTTGCTGATTTTGCATCCACAGAAGCTTTGCATAACTAGGAAGAGGAAAAAGGCAGTAGATAAATCTGTTGAAATTCTACTTTGAAACACATTTATTGTTAAAACATCAGCTACACCTTTTACTTCCTTGTACACATGATCAATTTGGAAATCAAGTCTGCTCAAAATCCTATGTATATATTTTAGAACAGTCCAAAATTTCCAAGAGCAAATCACTTTACCCAACATCATATTTACCAAAACATGAGAGCCTCACTCAATCAAAATTATATACACCTCCAACCCATACCTCTATAATTGTTAGTCCATCTAGTAAAGCCATACCTCTCAAAATTTCCAATAAACAACTTAATTTACCAATAAAAAAAATGATTGTATTGTAGTACAGAGAGAAAATGTAGCGGAGGGAGAGACATAATCATGACTCACATTAGCAAAAGCACTAAATTTGGCAGAGTTGGCATGTTTCTGATAGTTGGTTGAGTTGTTTCTCCTAATTGGTGTTGAGTAGCAGGTGTTCATGCCACCTTGGAGTCGGTGTACACATTGTCTCAAAAATATAAAGTTGCTTCCAACTTCATCGTAAGTTTATGTCCAAGAGGTTCAATGACTTGCCAATTATTTCATCTCGCTTAGTATTGTGTGGATTGGTAACAAGCTTTAATGCGAGATCGTTTCTAACATTTGACGACGATGCCTGCATACAATTTTAAGTGTTATAACATGTGCAAAACAGTTTATTTAAGGAAGAAAAATAAAATTTTTTTATACTACACCTTCATTATAGTTTGGCCCAGATGAGGTTGATGGATTATATTGACAACGTGAATTTCACAATCATATCCATTGACCTGTTTGGGTGTCCAACTTGATTGAATCACTGGCCATGTACTGATTACTTTTTCAAATTTTTTGTTAAATAGGCAAATAAGTTCACCCAATGCTGCAACCTACACAGTCATGCAATGCAATAAGTTACACTTGCCAAATCCACCTTCGAATGAGTTGCATGGATCATATTTTGTATTCCAAATTAGATCATACATACCACATCATCCACTTGCTTACGTCGTGCATGCTTCATTGTTCGACTTAGAAGAGTATCTAGTAGGAGGACTTCTTCCTATTGTATGTCCACAACGCATAAGTACCAATGTTTTTGGCCTTTATTAATGGGGACATAGATCTACATAAGCCAATTGCAATTATTACACTAAGTTGATGTACATACTTTGATAGATTATGATTTAGTAATGCAGAATCTGTTGTGAGTTTTTATCTAGTCAAACCTTCGCACACATGTCAATGTCATGGATGTATTGGCCACACATTCTCATGAGTTTGCATTGCAGGATCACACCAGTTTTCCCCCTTAGATGTAAATTGAATGACTGTTTGCTACAATTTAAGGATTTGTGAAATTATAAAGACGTAACTTCTTATTGAACATTAAAACACCAGATGACCATAGTGACTGAAGAAAATCACATAAAACCAAAAATTTATTGTGGAGTATTTCCGCAAACCACGTTAGAATATACCATCTGGCCTTCTGTGTGTCATTGTTCCCCATTTCTGTGTGTGGCATAATGCATGCAGCGACATTGATTAATTGTATACATAATTAAACATATTTAGAATTGCATACATGTATTCAATCGCCAGTTAATTCAAAAGTGGGTATAAAAAAATGGGAAAATTATATAACTCACCTTGCTCTGCAACCACTGTTTGGGTCCCAATGACTTCATTGTCATTCTTGTCGCATGAAATTTTTCAAACTGAACAATTGTCTCACTGTCAAATTACAACATGTAAGGTATGATTTGCATAAGAACTGCAAATAATAAACATCCTGGAATGGTAGTAATTGTGACATACTCTGCATCAAGTCCTTCATGAAAAATGTAGTGCAATATTGCATTTCCTACTTTATCACTAAAATCAGTAATATGGGGAACCAACCCATCAAAAACTTGAAAGTGGAGTGTCTGCCATTGTAGGTCCACGTGCACTAAAAAATTTAATTACTTTAAATTTGTGTGTAAAAAAACCTCATTCGTGCTGTCAGCCCGGACCTCGGTTTCATTGTCATCGAATAATCCTTGGTTCACATTTTACACCACATATAATATACAAAGCAACACACACAAGTACTATGGTAAAGGATAACACAGTAATATAGTGTACTCACGTGGACAGACTCCTTTGTACGTTGTTCTCTCCTAATTTTACACACCTGTTCAGAAAGCGTTTCCAGCATCTTTTTTATTTCAGTTACTTCATCTGTGAACTTGGTAGACACTGCTTCATGGTTGGATCGAAATTCAGACAATGAAACCTCAACCTTAGACAATCTCTTGTCAAAATCCTACATAACACACTGAAGTGGCACTCATGGAAAATATTATTAATATTTATTTTTATTGTTCTACCTCCATATATATCCTATATAAAGGTAACCTGCATGTTTTGCACGTAAGACACGCCAGTTGTCCTCATTTTACTTCTCGCATCAATGACAGGAACACTTACTGAATGTTCAAATTTTGTCCTCTCACTGCGTCCATCATATTGGTCAGCCACTGTCAGTGACTCTTCAACTGTAACCATTAGCTACGATAATCCAAAGATTAGTTAATACCATACGATATATAAGGCATATCTTCCATTATGAATACAACAAACAATAAAATTAGAATTAAAGAGTATAATATCCTTCATAAGTTACTCCTTTTTTTTTTGTAGCCACCCAATTTTTTCAATGCAGTCATGCACTGTCCTATTTCTTTGTCCTCCCAAACTGCCATTCGAGGGAATGGTCATGACAGAAATGGAATGGATGATTCTCCCGCTGGTGTGACACGCTCAAAATAAAAAATCTGCAAATAGTTCAATAACGTTCAAGTAATTACTACAAATGCCATGAATAAGAAAGCTGTACAATGAATTAGCAAATACGTAAATAATGCAGTACCTGTAGCACAATGCTACATTCACAAATATTACGCCTTGATTTTTCCTTGAAATTTTGTATGCCTTCAATAATACCATCATAAACAAATTTTCTCTAGTTTATAGAAGATAATGCATTTACATCCACTATTAATTATCATTTTCATTGTTGGGGAAAGAAAGCGGCCTATTATGAATAGAGCAAATAGGCACCTAAAAGTAAATGAATCATGCTTCAATTCTTTTAGTTTACCAACCACAATATTCAAAGAGAGCTCCCTCTATCCATTAAAAATTGATTTTTGAAGTTCCTCTGTTTGGTCCGAAGAACCAGTATTGTCTAACTCATTGCCTGTGTTTGCCAACCCCAATATGTAATAAACATTTTCAGGGGAGAACTTAATTGATTTACCATGGACATGTAACACACCTGTAGTGGGATAACATTTTTTAACCAACCATTCGCACAAACTCCTCTTGACCGCAGTGCATTTCATGGTGGTAAAACCTTCTAAACCCATTGCCTTAACTACACGTTTCTGAGCGTCAGTTAACCCATTTACAACTTTTATGATACTTGATGGCGAACACCGTGTACCCATTAGTATCTGAATAGACATGTAATGCATCAAACAAAGCTATCAAAACATATAAATTATGTTATAATGCAGAGATAGTCCATGTCAATGGTGTGTTCATATTACATACCCTTCATTTCGTCTTCCTAGTAACACCAAAATTACCACCTTGCGAAGATGCATCGGCTACCATCTTGTTAGTCATACTATTCCCAACATCAACATTCGCGGTTCAAATGTGCATATAACACACAAATTTCTAAAAAAAAAAAATGGAGGCAATTGGTAAGAGAACTGTTTGTAAGAGAATTTAAATAATACAGAGAAATAGAGAGAGATATAGAAAAGAGATACAAAGATGGATAGATAGAGAGATAGATACGAATTGGATTCAAATAATCTCCCTACAACCATATTCTGTTTTACTCAGGTATCTTTTTACCCTTTGGTATTCTTTATTTTCTCTTCTAAGCTAGTGTGTACAATCCCAAAAAGTTACCAATTGGTTTGGGATAAAAATAAAAAATTACCAACTCAAATTCTAGAGCAACATCAAAAATTAAAAAAACTAATAATACAATTTCAAGTCAAAATATTTTATTTTTGGTTATTAACTAGATAAACTACATTAATCTAGAGATATTCCCGATAATAGAAAACTTAATTGAAACGAAAAAAATAGTGTTTAAAAAATGTAATGCATTGTCATAAGACAGCCAAAAAAAAAATTAAGCAAACAAGTAATTAACTACCATGGAATTGTTAAGTACAAATAGAGAGATTGTAAACCAATCCTCTCTCTCTCCCTTTCTATCTGTATATGATCTGTAGATGTTTATAGGTTTTTTTGTAGTCTTAGGCAAAATTTTCTATAACTACTCTGCTAATTTTGAAAGTACGCCAAACACAATAAAGTAGGTCAATTTTCACAAGGAATAATGACGCAACAGATGTGGAGATTACACAACTTTTGTGTTTGTACATACAAATATGCATGTATATATCAAATCTCTAACTCACATTATCAATTAAACAAAACATTGACATAGCCAAAATTCCTCAATTGCTTCCATGGCCCTTCGGGCAGAAATATTAGAGTCGTTGGTATAGAAGTTTAATGCCTCATCTAAAACTAATGAAACACCAAAGGCTCTAATATATCATTGGAAGAACCTAACCACTCCAAAATTTGCAACATACCATTCCTTCTACTTACACTAAAGTATTACATGGAATGGACAATGCTCGTGTGGAAATTGATTTTGGTCAATTGTTTTCTAAGATATTTTGCATCTCGCAAACTTGATCGTCAGATGTCCACTCAACATGGACACTTTTTAGTTGATCAATCAAATTAGGGAATGTAACTAACACAAAAATAAGGTACAATAACTTTGTCTTATGCGATATTATTAAAATCATAGAATCAGTGATAATATCATGAGTCATACACAAAGCTATAGTATACCCCAGCCACGTTTGATTTTCTTTGGTCGATCATGAATGAAAAACCTATAGTATTCCCCATACAAACCACAAACAGTGCAAAAAATCCTCACCATATTCACCCTCAAGTATTGCAGCAACCAAATCTCACCAAATTCACAAGCAAAACACATATAAAGATGGTAAATTTTATCAAAATCCAAATTCATCTCCAAATTCCAAAAATCAACCTAAATTCAACATGCTGAATTATAATTGACTTCCAAAAATTAATGTATGAACAAACCAACACAAATTACTCAAAAAACCAAGTTTTTCGTAAACGAAAACGAACCCAAAACAGCCAGTTGCAAACATATTTGAGAAACCAGTTGCAATTATCTAAACTATTTTGTAACACACCTAAAATGGCTGAGAAGCCCTAGTCGACATCAACATTTACAAATCTGGGTTTAGGTCCAAATTGACACTAGACCCTAAAGGGTGGGGTTTGCGTGGTGATAAGGGGAAAGGATGGGAGGTGATGGCTGTGCTAGTGGTGTGGGGCTGTGGTGATGGCAAATTGCAAAGAGAGAGAGCGAGAGAGCGAGAGAGATATACCTGTGAAAGAGTCCTGCTGTTTCTGAAGTGGGTCTCTGGAATGGGTTGGCGTGGTGGTGGGGAGGGAGGATGAAGGG
This sequence comes from Ilex paraguariensis, assembly GCA_963454935.2. Classification (NCBI taxonomy): domain Eukaryota; kingdom Viridiplantae; phylum Streptophyta; class Magnoliopsida; order Aquifoliales; family Aquifoliaceae; genus Ilex; species Ilex paraguariensis. Next base: position 2,943,205 of record CAUOFW020002835.1, read on the forward strand.
GTGGTGGTTCTGATAGACGTGTGGGGCTGTGGTGATGGCAGATCACCGTTGTTGGAGTGGGTTGCATGGTGGTGGGGGAGAGAGACTTGGGAGGGGGCAGTGGTGTAGAGAGAGAGAAGGGTTAACAGAGAGATAGAGAGAAATACATAATGCGAGGGGGGGGGGAGAATTAAACAAATGGGAAATGAGTAGCGGGAGTGGGTGGGCGGGAGTTCTGTCTTAATGGAGTTAATTTACAGGAAGAAGTCAAAATTAATTTTGAACCTGCATGAGTTAACCTGATGTGCATCCAACCGGTGTAATAAAAAATTGGTTATGGAGGATCCTAATTTTATGACCTGACTAACCCAACAGATGCATCTTCAATGCCATTAAAGAACTTCATTCAATTAAGAAGTACATATCCCAACTACCCAATAATCTATTTATCATTTTCGTTAAATTACATCCAAAAATTTCCTAAAGAAGTCAACATACCCAAGTTTTGTAAAACACTACAAGTGTAGGAAAGATGCGTATTGGATTCAATTGATCTCCCTATAACTATACATCATTTTATTTAGGTATCAAACCTTTTGTATTAATGTGCATATTATAATTGTGGTATATATGCAATAGTTTGTTTATTAATAAATTATAGAAGTACTATATTGCGGATAATATATGCAATATTGTATTGAGTTAATGATAAGGTATTGTTCATTTTCAGATATAAATTGTGTTAAAATTTAGCAAACATTTTTTAACTCCACCTATTTTTGTAATTCCATAGTTGGACTAATGGCGGGTACGATCGGTGACAAAGGTAAATGTGTACTGATTCGTGAGTAAAATTAACAAATTTTACTATGCCTTTTTGGACTAATTGTGCTTTGATGGAATTTAAGTAATGACATTTCAGGTCCTAAAGTGAACAAAGCCCCAAGAACAAGAAAAATCACACTTGAATGCAACACTAGCACAAAAGGGAACAAAAATGCAAAAGGTTGGAACAAAGCTAGGACGTTCGAACGTCAACCCACGTTCAAATGTCATCTGAAACCCAGCCAAGACTAGCTATTGAGATATGGTGTGTTGCAGTCAACAAAAAAAGAAGAACTAGAAGTACTTGAGTAAAACGTTCGAATGTCACTCCACGTTCGAACGTTGCCTTGAGTGACTAAGGAGTTGCTGAGTGTACAGTCAATGATGTTCAAGGCGTATGGAAGTCACCAAGTCAGAGACCAAGTCAGTGACCACAGGCCACTTGAGTGGAAGAAATCAAACGTGATCTCACGTTCGAACGCCCTCAAAGCAAAGGCAGACTTGGCGTTCGAACGCTAGATCACGTTCAAACGTCCCCTTGTAGACTGCCTGCACAATAGTTGATTCCCATGGGTGGTGAACACTATTCACTCATCCTCACTTATCTCCTACCCCCCTTTCCTTGCTTATAAATACTCCCTTGTTGGGAGCTTAAAAGGCATTCTTCCTCTTGTAGAGAAAGAAAGGAGCAATCTTTATTCTTGTAAAGTAAGAGTGTTTTAGTAATCCAGTTCTTGAACATTTCATGTTTATGCTTTCATTTTTCCATTTATATCAATCATGATGGAGGCTTTAGACTCCCCTTGTAGTTGTACTTACTTTTATTTACAAAGTATCAAGAGAGGTAGTTCATCTTTTGGTTGTGGTGGAAACCATCCAAAAACAACTAGCTTTCCTTTACTTTTATTTTTCCTGTATTTCACTTCCATTGCTTGAGCATCATTCTTTCTTAGAAGAGTGAAATTCTTTCACTTTTCTAGAGCTTTACCAAAGCCGTGAAGGGTGGAAAATGATTCACTAATTCTCCATTGAAGAAAAGCTTTTTGTTTAGTTTGCTTTACTTAATAGCATCTCTACTTAGAGGGATGAGTAGCACTCACTTTTCTAGCTCTGCCAAAGCCATGAAAAGTGAGTAGTTCCTCATTCACTCTTTAGTAAGAGGTGATGAATATGTAAAGATTATCAAAAAGTTATGTTTGTGCAACTTCTTTATGCTTTGATGGTTTATACTCTAGTTGTTCATTGGGAGATTGAATGTAACTAGCAAAGATTGAGGTCCTTTGTATAACCCCGGGATCCATCTATGATACGGATGACTCCTGCATAGAAAGATCCATTGGTTCAATGCAAGTACCCTAGCTAGCTCTTCATGACAATCTTTCAAATCCCCACTATCATTGCACTTTATCCAAAGAATGGATCATTAATGTCATGGTTGGATGTCTTGTAGAAACATTTGTTTGTTTGTAGACGGGTTAAGTCTCGACACAGACAATTCTTGTAAACTTCTAGAAAGGCATTGAAATCATGAGCTTAATTCTCACAGTCCATCCTTATCTTCCGATTAACTTGCTGTTGACACGGGAGTTAATTGAGTTATAAAGCACAAACATAACAAAATGGATACTCTATTACATGTCCTGATCCTTGAGCTAAAGGGTGTCAGTTTCATTTTTGAGAATCTTATATTTTGTCTAGAAAACTCTTGAAAAGAATCTTCTATTCTATTTAAGAAATCCCCACCACTCCAAACACTCAAAATTTCCAAGTTACTTGGTGTTTATTATTGCTTACTTCAGAAACACTAATCATAGTTCCCTAAGGATTCGACTTCGGACATCACCGGATTATTACTACAACTTGACCGCCTGCACTTGGAGTGTATACATTTCGGATCAAGTCAAGTTTTTGGCGGCGTTGCCAGGGAACCAAAAAAGGTGTTTACGGTAAAAGGTAAAAAGACCTCATTTTTGTGGATAACTTTGCTTTACTGTATATAAAGTTGTGTTAATTAATTTTATGTTTGAAAACGTCCCTCACTATCAAAATTTTCCAGCTGAATCTTTTGGATTTGTGAATCAATCTAAACTACTTTCACCTAGATCAGTAGTAGACTATTGTGAAAGTAAAATGACAAATGATGAGAGACTAGAGAAAATTCCTATAAGGGAAAGGGAAGTACCTAACATTCGAACTCTGAGGGATTACTTGAATCCAACAAGGAATAGTATCCCCTCTTGTTTTATTGTTCGTAAAGATGCACCCCCCTCGACTATAAAGATGGAGATAGTTCAACTACTCCCTCAGTTTCGTGGACTCGAAACAGAAAACCCATATATGCATATAAAAGATTTTGAGGAAATATGTGGAACTTTTCAAGACAATTCTGAACTGGCCAAGATGAAACTTTTCCATTTTCCCCTAAGGGATAAAGCTAAACAATAGCTAAATTCTTTAAAAGCTCTTTCAATACCTGACTGGCGGGCATTACAAAATGAATTTTTCAGAAATTTTTTTTCACTACACTGCAGTAATGCATTGAAAAGGCAAATCATGAATTTTTTGATCAAAGAAGGAGAAACCTTTTACCAAAGTTAGGAGAGATTCAAAGATCTACTCCAGTCTTTCCCACACCATGCTTTTGAGAATTGGACCTTGGTTGGATTTATCTATGACTCCCTGCACAGTAGACTACACTAGTTTGTTGAAATGATGGCTCAAGGAGAGTTTATGGGAAAAAGTCTAGAGGAGGCATTCAATTTCTTTGATACCATATCTGACAGTTCTCAGATGTGGGACTCTGCCTCTCCCACAACTATTGAAGCCAAAAACCATCTACTTCCGAAGGGGGTAAGTATGTCTTGAAAGATGATGATGACCTTAGAGCAAAAATGTCCACCCTATCTCGAAAGCTTGAAGTTTTAGAGATGAAAAAAGTTCATCAAGTTGATGTTAGCTCTCCCACAGAATAAGTGTGTGCGATTTGTCCACTAACAGGACACCCTACTGGGAGTGTCCCACAATTCCCGCATTCAAAGAGGTTTTGTTGGAACAAACAAATGTTATCGCTAATTCAACAAGCCTTACTCCAACCCATACTTTGAAACATACAATCCAGGGTGGCGGAACCACCCAAACTTCAGTTTGAAAAATACACAACCAACTTCAATGAACCAACAAGGTTCACACCCACCACCTCAAGGACCTCCCGCATACCAACCATACCAACCACCACAAAAGAGGAACCTTGAGGACACACTGAACCAGTTCATCCAATGCCAAATGAACTACAACCATAGTTCCACTCAGGCTTTCACTGAGTTCAAAACACAGACCACTAAATCTTTCAAGGATCTTAAATGTTACATCCAAAAGTTGACCCAATCCATGACCACACATGAGAAGGGCAAGTTTCCTGCCCAACCAAAATCACCACAAGACCAATTTCAGGTGGGAAATCCTTCAACCATGGAAAATCCACAAGTTCAAGCCCAAGTGGTCACTACACTAAGAAGTGGCAAGGTGATTGACAAGACCATCCGAGACAAGCTACTTCCAAAGCCAAAATCCCTCCTAGTCAACTCACCAATCAAGCCTAAACTTGTGAGAGAAGAGGAACCCGAGCCCATGATTGAACAAGAACTAGAACCATCACAGGAAGAAGAACCCTCATGTTCTATTCCTACTCCTTTTCCTCATAGACTCAAAACTGCACAGAAGTTGAATAATCAGCCAGAAATTTACGAGCTCTTCAAGCAAGTAAGAATCAACATCCCACTTCTGGATGCAATCAAACAGGTTCCATCTTATGCCAAGTTTCTGAAAGACTTGTGCACAATCAAGAGAAGCCAGAATATTCAAAAAAGAGCATTCTTGACAGAACATGCCAGTGCTTTGCTTCAACACAAAATCCCTCCAAAATACAAAGATCCAGAGTGTCCAAATGTTTTGTGTGTCATTGGAAATTTCATAATCGAACAAGCATTGTTAGACCTTGGAACAAGTGTCAATTTACTCTCATTCTCTATTTACCAGCAGTTGGGTCTAGGGGAACACAAAACCACAAGTGTCACACTTCAGTTGGCCGACAGGTCTGTCAAAATTCCTAGGGGTATTGTTGAAGATGTACTTGTTCAAGTGGACAACTTTGTATTCCCAGTTGACTTCATCGTCTTAGATACTCAGCCAGCACAATATTCAGAGAATCCAATTCCCGTTATTCTTGGTCGACCCTTTTTAGCAACTTCAAATGCACTAACCAATTGTAGGAATGGGGTCATGAAATTAACCTTTGGAAATATGATACTTGAGTTGAATATTTTCAATGTTGCCAAACACCTAGGAGAGGACAGAGAAGAAAGAGAAATAAATTTCATTGAGTCTATTGTCCAGGACCATCTCAACAACACATTCTATGAAAATTCCACTGAACTTTCTTCGTCAGAATCCATCACATCTAAAACCATGGATGATGATCCAAAGAATTGCCCAATTCATGCTGTTAATACATGGGCCCCCAAGTTTGAGAAACTTTCACAAGTGGCACAAAGCCACTCTCACTAAGTGGCAGGCCACCAAAGCCTGAATTGAAACCTCTCCCATCTGACCTCAAATATGCATTCCTAGGAAAGGACGAGTCATTCCCAGTGATAATTTTATCTAAGCTCACAGACTTGCAAGAGTCTAAACTGATTGAAGTTCTTAAAAGCCACAAAAGCACCGTTGGGTGGACCATCGCTGACTTGAGAGGTATACGCCCGTTAATCTGCAATCACGCTATATACCTTGAAGAGGACTCAAAATCTTCTCGTCAAATACAGCGATGACTGAACCCTCACACGAAGGAAGTCGTAAAGGTAGAAGTGTTAAAGCTCTTAGATGCCAGAATAATCTTCCCATCTTCGATAGCAAATGGGTTAGTCCAACCCAAGTTGTGCCTAAAAGTTCTGGAGTCACAGTGGTTAAAAATGATGCAAATGAATTGGTACCAACTAGAGTTGTCACCGGATGGCAGATGTGTATCGATTACCGAAAACTCAATTTAGTGACCAGAAAAGACCATTTCCCTCTTCCCTTTCTTGACCAGGTTCTAGAGAGAATCGTAGGGCATGAATTTTAATATTTCCTGGATGGCTATTTTGGATACAATCAAATTGAGATAGCACTCAATGATCAAGAGAAAATCACATTCACATGCCCCTTTAGCACTTTTGCATTCAAAAGGATGCCATTCAGGCTTTGTAACGCTCATGCAACATTCCAAAGATACATGTTGAGTCTGTTCAGTGTCATGGTCGAGAAATTTTTGGAAGTGTTCATGGGTGACTTCTCTGTGTATGGTGACTCATTTGATTTTTGTCTGGCCAACCTAGAAAAAGTATTGGTAAGATGTTAAGAAGCAAATCTGGTGCTCAATTGGGAGAAATGTCATTTCATGGTAACACAAGGCATTGTCTTAGGTCACATTGTGTCGTCTGAGGGCATGAAAGTTGACAAGGCCAAAATAGATCTAATTGGGAATTTGCCTGCTCCTAAGACTGTAAAAGATGTTCGATCATTTTTGGGACATGCAGGATTTTACAGGAGATTCATAAAAGATTTCAGAACCATAGCTAAACCCATGTGTCATCTCCTAAGTCAAGATGTAATCTTTGATTGGAGTGAAATGTGCCAAAAATCTTTTGACAAGCTTAAAGACATGTTAATTTCTGCCCCAATAATGCAACCCCTTGACTGGACTTTACCATTTGAACTAATGTGTGATGCAAGTGACTATGCTGTAGGTGCTGTGTTGGGTCAACGAAAAGATAAGAAACCACATGTGATTTACTATGCAAGCCAAAATTTGAATGATGCTCAATTGAACTATTCGACAACTGGAAAAGAATTACTTGTCGTAGTCTTTGCTTTGGAAAAATTTCGTTCTTATCTTGTTGGTTCTTCTGTTATTGTGTTCACTGACCATGCAGCATTAAAATGTTTGCTCACAAAGAAGGATGCTAAACCTAGGCTCTTGCGATGGATACTCTTACTTCAAGAGTTTGACTTGGTAATTAAGGACAAAAAGGGTGTTAAGAATGTGGTAGCAGACCATCTTTCCAGGTTAACTTACGAATTTCATGAGGATAGAATGCCAATCAATGAAAAATTCCTCGATGAACAACTGTTCATAATTGATGAGACTCTATGGTACGCTGATATTGCTAATTTTTGTGCTACTGGAACACTCCATCCGTTCTTTTTCTCCACAGACAAAAAGAAATTTTTGAGAAAGGTTCGCAATTTCTTTTGGGAAGATCCGTACGTATTTAAGTACTGTAAGGATNTAAGACTGTAAAAGATGTTCGATCATTTTTGGGACATGCAGGATTTTACAGGAGATTCATAAAAGATTTCAGAACCATAGCTAAACCCATGTGTCATCTCCTAAGTCAAGATGTAATCTTTGATTGGAGTGAAATGTGCCAAAAATCTTTTGACAAGCTTAAAGACATGTTAATTTCTGCCCCAATAATGCAACCCCTTGACTGGACTTTACCATTTGAACTAATGTGTGATGCAAGTGACTATGCTGTAGGTGCTGTGTTGGGTCAACGAAAAGATAAGAAACCACATGTGATTTACTATGCAAGCCAAAATTTGAATGATGCTCAATTGAACTATTCGACAACTGGAAAAGAATTACTTGTCGTAGTCTTTGCTTTGGAAAAATTTCGTTCTTATCTTGTTGGTTCTTCTGTTATTGTGTTCACTGACCATGCAGCATTAAAATGTTTGCTCACAAAGAAGGATGCTAAACCTAGGCTCTTGCGATGGATACTCTTACTTCAAGAGTTTGACTTGGTAATTAAGGACAAAAAGGGTGTTAAGAATGTGGTAGCAGACCATCTTTCCAGGTTAACTTACGAATTTCATGAGGATAGAATGCCAATCAATGAAAAATTCCTCGATGAACAACTGTTCATAATTGATGAGACTCTATGGTACGCTGATATTGCTAATTTTTGTGCTACTGGAACACTCCATCCGTTCTTTTTCTCCACAGACAAAAAGAAATTTTTGAGAAAGGTTCGCAATTTCTTTTGGGAAGATCCGTACGTATTTAAGTACTGTAAGGATCAAATCATAAGATGTTGCATCCCTGCTCAAGAAAGCAAACTATTAATAGCATTTTGTCATTCCGAAGCATGTGGTGGCCATTTTTCATCTAGAAAAATTGCTGCAAAAATTCTGCAGTTCGAATTTTACTGGCCCACACTTTTCAAAGATGTCCATGTCTTTTGTTTAATTTGTGATAGNTCTTTTGACAAGCTTAAAGACATGTTAATTTCTGCCCCAATAATGCAACCCCTTGACTGGACTTTACCATTTGAACTAATGTGTGATGCAAGTGACTATGCTGTAGGTGCTGTGTTGGGTCAACGAAAAGATAAGAAACCACATGTGATTTACTATGCAAGCCAAAATTTGAATGATGCTCAATTGAACTATTCGACAACTGGAAAAGAATTACTTGTCGTAGTCTTTGCTTTGGAAAAATTTCGTTCTTATCTTGTTGGTTCTTCTGTTATTGTGTTCACTGACCATGCAGCATTAAAATGTTTGCTCACAAAGAAGGATGCTAAACCTAGGCTCTTGCGATGGATACTCTTACTTCAAGAGTTTGACTTGGTAATTAAGGACAAAAAGGGTGTTAAGAATGTGGTAGCAGACCATCTTTCCAGGTTAACTTACGAATTTCATGAGGATAGAATGCCAATCAATGAAAAATTCCTCGATGAACAACTGTTCATAATTGATGAGACTCTATGGTACGCTGATATTGCTAATTTTTGTGCTACTGGAACACTCCATCCGTTCTTTTTCTCCACAGACAAAAAGAAATTTTTGAGAAAGGTTCGCAATTTCTTTTGGGAAGATCCGTACGTATTTAAGTACTGTAAGGATCAAATCATAAGATGTTGCATCCCTGCTCAAGAAAGCAAACTATTAATAGCATTTTGTCATTCCGAAGCATGTGGTGGCCATTTTTCATCTAGAAAAATTGCTGCAAAAATTCTGCAGTTCGAATTTTACTGGCCCACACTTTTCAAAGATGTCCATGTCTTTTGTTTAATTTGTGATAGATGTCAAAGGTTGGGAAACATTTCAAAAAGAAACATGATGCCTCTAAACCCCATTCTGATAATTGAAGTTTTTGACNCCAAAATTTGAATGATGCTCAATTGAACTATTCGACAACTGGAAAAGAATTACTTGTCGTAGTCTTTGCTTTGGAAAAATTTCGTTCTTATCTTGTTGGTTCTTCTGTTATTGTGTTCACTGACCATGCAGCATTAAAATGTTTGCTCACAAAGAAGGATGCTAAACCTAGGCTCTTGCGATGGATACTCTTACTTCAAGAGTTTGACTTGGTAATTAAGGACAAAAAGGGTGTTAAGAATGTGGTAGCAGACCATCTTTCCAGGTTAACTTACGAATTTCATGAGGATAGAATGCCAATCAATGAAAAATTCCTCGATGAACAACTGTTCATAATTGATGAGACTCTATGGTACGCTGATATTGCTAATTTTTGTGCTACTGGAACACTCCATCCGTTCTTTTTCTCCACAGACAAAAAGAAATTTTTGAGAAAGGTTCGCAATTTCTTTTGGGAAGATCCGTACGTATTTAAGTACTGTAAGGATCAAATCATAAGATGTTGCATCCCTGCTCAAGAAAGCAAACTATTAATAGCATTTTGTCATTCCGAAGCATGTGGTGGCCATTTTTCATCTAGAAAAATTGCTGCAAAAATTCTGCAGTTCGAATTTTACTGGCCCACACTTTTCAAAGATGTCCATGTCTTTTGTTTAATTTGTGATAGATGTCAAAGGTTGGGAAACATTTCAAAAAGAAACATGATGCCTCTAAACCCCATTCTGATAATTGAAGTTTTTGACTGTTGGGGCATTGATTTTATAGGACCATTTCCCCCTCCTTTTGGCTATCTATACATTTTGGTAGCTGTAGACTATGTATCCAAATGGGTTGAGGCACTAACTGATGCACTATGGGCGTATCGTACTACTTTTAAAATAATTTTGGGCATGTCTCCTTATCGATTAGTCTACGGAAAACCTTGTCACCTACTTGTGGAATTGGAACATAGGGCATACTGGGCTATTAAGACAATGNAATTAAGGACAAAAAGGGTGTTAAGAATGTGGTAGCAGACCATCTTTCCAGGTTAACTTACGAATTTCATGAGGATAGAATGCCAATCAATGAAAAATTCCTCGATGAACAACTGTTCATAATTGATGAGACTCTATGGTACGCTGATATTGCTAATTTTTGTGCTACTGGAACACTCCATCCGTTCTTTTTCTCCACAGACAAAAAGAAATTTTTGAGAAAGGTTCGCAATTTCTTTTGGGAAGATCCGTACGTATTTAAGTACTGTAAGGATCAAATCATAAGATGTTGCATCCCTGCTCAAGAAAGCAAACTATTAATAGCATTTTGTCATTCCGAAGCATGTGGTGGCCATTTTTCATCTAGAAAAATTGCTGCAAAAATTCTGCAGTTCGAATTTTACTGGCCCACACTTTTCAAAGATGTCCATGTCTTTTGTTTAATTTGTGATAGATGTCAAAGGTTGGGAAACATTTCAAAAAGAAACATGATGCCTCTAAACCCCATTCTGATAATTGAAGTTTTTGACTGTTGGGGCATTGATTTTATAGGACCATTTCCCCCTCCTTTTGGCTATCTATACATTTTGGTAGCTGTAGACTATGTATCCAAATGGGTTGAGGCACTAACTGATGCACTATGGGCGTATCGTACTACTTTTAAAATAATTTTGGGCATGTCTCCTTATCGATTAGTCTACGGAAAACCTTGTCACCTACTTGTGGAATTGGAACATAGGGCATACTGGGCTATTAAGACAATGAACTTTGACATGGACAAAGCTGGACTAGCAAGAAAACTTTAGATTAATGAATTGGAGAAATTAAGAAATGAAGCATATGAAAATGCTAAGATTGCAAAATCCAGGATGAAAATTTTTCATGATAAGAACATAGTGCGAAAGTGTTTTGAACCTGATCAAAAAGTTCTACTTTTCAATTCAAGACTCCGCCTTTTTCTTGGAAAGTTGAAATCAAGATGGATTGGACCTTACATTGTCAAAAAAATGTTTGAACATGGGGCAGTGGAAGTGGAGAACCCATCAAACAGTAATATATTTATCGTCAATGGTCAAAGATTGAAACCCTTTGTGGAGGACTTTGTCAAAAATGTGGAGACCATTCTTATGATGGATCTAAAACAACGCTTCGAGAAAAGTGCCTGTCGACAAAAAAAAGGGCCGGGTCAGGGAGAACCCGCTCCAACTCGAACCACACCACCGCCTTTATAAGGCCCCACCCCATTTTCCTCCCTTTCCATGCACCTCAATCCCTTTCCCTTTTCTTTTCCTTTCTTTCTTCTTCTCCGCTGTTATGATACTCTGGAATCACGACCCATCTCCCAACAATTCCATGACCATACTACCGGAAGATCCCATCCTTTGTCTCATAATTTGTATGTGTTTACTTTTTTTGTACATGGATATGCTTCTTTTGTCTACACTCAGAATCAAGGGTTATCACCCTAACCCAGATCTATAACGAGATGGTTGATTTGTGTATTTTGCTTGTAGGTTTCGGCTAATGAACCAGATCTCTACCATTCAAAGCTCACCTGATCGATAAATTCAAAACATTGGGGAAAATGTTCAGTTTAGGTTGGGGGAGAGAACTACAGTTTATATAAGCCTAAGCCTGTTAGAAAATTTTTAAATTTCTGTTGTTGTTGTTGCTGTTTCTGACCAGATTGTGTACCGTAGTTTGATTACTATGTTTTATATTTTGATGATTATGTTTGTGGGTCATCTTTGATCATCTTTGTGACTAGTAGACGTTAAAGAATTAGATAGTGAGTCTTAATAGTATAAAAAATATGAATGTTAAACTTTTTTGGTTTAGTTTAGAAGTTCTACGCACATTTCCTTCTGATGTGCACACTGTGATCATGAGACAAGCAAGATTGGTAAGAAAGAATGAGATCCGAGAACAACAAGCGAAACCCCTGTGCGGCCGAAGCACCTATGCCAAATGCCATCGTGCCAAAAGACTGGGTGCTTGTAAACAGTGTGGTAGATACTTTCACAAGAAGAGATATAATCAGTGTTTCGAACTAATTTCTGGTCGAGCGCTTGATCGATTAGACTAGATAGTGAATGGGCAGAGTAAGGATTATCCTAACATGCCATCCTATTTGGTACAGGGACAAATGAAGACTCGGATTAGAATAGTTGGGATGATAGCCAAGGGTTTGAATTTCTGTAAAAAAAAAAAAAATTTCCTTTTGTTTTGTATAAACTCTTTTGACTAAAATGAAAACATGGGCCGAGTAAGGAATGTCCCAAAATACCAACCTGGAGCGTGGGTAGGGATCNAAAGTTGAAATCAAGATGGATTGGACCTTACATTGTCAAAAAAATGTTTGAACATGGGGCAGTGGAAGTGGAGAACCCATCAAACAGTAATATATTTATCGTCAATGGTCAAAGATTGAAACCCTTTGTGGAGGACTTTGTCAAAAATGTGGAGACCATTCTTATGATGGATCTAAAACAACGCTTCGAGAAAAGTGCCTGTCGACAAAAAAAAGGGCCGGGTCAGGGAGAACCCGCTCCAACTCGAACCACACCACCGCCTTTATAAGGCCCCACCCCATTTTCCTCCCTTTCCATGCACCTCAATCCCTTTCCCTTTTCTTTTCCTTTCTTTCTTCTTCTCCGCTGTTATGATACTCTGGAATCACGACCCATCTCCCAACAATTCCATGACCATACTACCGGAAGATCCCATCCTTTGTCTCATAATTTGTATGTGTTTACTTTTTTTGTACATGGATATGCTTCTTTTGTCTACACTCAGAATCAAGGGTTATCACCCTAACCCAGATCTATAACGAGATGGTTGATTTGTGTATTTTGCTTGTAGGTTTCGGCTAATGAACCAGATCTCTACCATTCAAAGCTCACCTGATCGATAAATTCAAAACATTGGGGAAAATGTTCAGTTTAGGTTGGGGGAGAGAACTACAGTTTATATAAGCCTAAGCCTGTTAGAAAATTTTTAAATTTCTGTTGTTGTTGTTGCTGTTTCTGACCAGATTGTGTACCGTAGTTTGATTACTATGTTTTATATTTTGATGATTATGTTTGTGGGTCATCTTTGATCATCTTTGTGACTAGTAGACGTTAAAGAATTAGATAGTGAGTCTTAATAGTATAAAAAATATGAATGTTAAACTTTTTTGGTTTAGTTTAGAAGTTCTACGCACATTTCCTTCTGATGTGCACACTGTGATCATGAGACAAGCAAGATTGGTAAGAAAGAATGAGATCCGAGAACAACAAGCGAAACCCCTGTGCGGCCGAAGCACCTATGCCAAATGCCATCGTGCCAAAAGACTGGGTGCTTGTAAACAGTGTGGTAGATACTTTCACAAGAAGAGATATAATCAGTGTTTCGAACTAATTTCTGGTCGAGCGCTTGATCGATTAGACTAGATAGTGAATGGGCAGAGTAAGGATTATCCTAACATGCCATCCTATTTGGTACAGGGACAAATGAAGACTCGGATTAGAATAGTTGGGATGATAGCCAAGGGTTTGAATTTCTGTAAAAAAAAAAAAAATTTCCTTTTGTTTTGTATAAACTCTTTTGACTAAAATGAAAACATGGGCCGAGTAAGGAATGTCCCAAAATACCAACCTGGAGCGTGGGTAGGGATCTGTCCTGAGATGCCATGAACTTTTGGTTCAAATTTGAATATTTTTCCCTCTTTTGTCTTGCATAAAATAGTGCAGAAAAATTTTGAAATTTTTTTGAGTTTTGATTCTACGTTTGAATGCCAAGTGACGTTTGAACGTAGCCTGCTTACAGTACTCAGCCTCTGATGAAGTCTGTGACGAAAACAAAAGTACTAGGAGCTGATATCGTTCAATCGCCAATAGCCTGTTCGAACGAGAATAACGTTCGAACGCCAATAGCACGTTCGAACGACAGAAGCTTACGGTACTTTGGTCTCTGACAAAACTCAAAAGTACTGGGAGTTCACAACGTTCGAACGTCTTTAACATTCGAAAGATATTTTAAAATCCTTCATACAATGTTTGAATGTAAAGAACGTTCGAACGCTCTTCCTCAGACTATAAATACCTGGGTCGTCTTCCTCAGTTCAAAATTTCCAAAAAACTCAAAAATCCTCTAAACCTAGGATCCCTTTTCACTCCCCAACCCTCAATACTCCACTCATTCCTCATTTCCACCACAAATCAGCCACCTAAAAGCTTTTCCACATAAAAAATCCCCAATTTTCCCCAGATAACCAAAATTTTTCACCACCTCTGAAGCTCAAAATCGAGAATAGCATAATGCCTAGGGTTAAGCTCCCTGCCAGGTGCACTCCACCAGTAAATCAAGAAGCAAACTTCATAGAAGAAGTCATTCAAGAAGGAGAAGGGAAGCAAAGAAGAAAGAGATACGATCGTATCAGATTTCCCAGTGCCCTTAAGGGTGAGAGGTATGAAAACTTCTTTCAAAATCACGCTGTGGTTTGTGAACGAGATGTAGTAATTACTGATTTTGCTGAGTTGGGTTTGTTAGAAGAGATGGAAAGGAGGGAATGGGTGTGACATTTGAGAAACGACGAAGTCGTCGTTGTTGACTTGGTGAGGGAGTTCTACTCCAACGTCGAGATTATCAACGACACAATCCAAACGTATATTCGAGGCACCCACATCGATGTGGATGAGGCATGTCTTTTGGAGGTTAGAAAAGACATGCCACAGGTAGAAAACCCAATGTATCTGCCCAAGAAAAAAGTGGCGTTGAATGTGGTTGGAAGAGAGTTGACAAGGTAGACTGATTTTTCATAGGGAGGGAGAAAATTTTTGAAACAAGGTGAGCTTAGTAACAAGTACAAGATGCTTAATTTGATTGCAGTGGCGAACCTCGCGCCAATAGGAAGAAAAAAAATGAGATTTTGTCTAAGATGGCAAGATTGCTCTATGCACTAGGGCAAGGGCATAGCATCGACCTCCCCTCGATGGTTTTGAATGAGATGAAGAAGAGTGCGATGCAAAGAGGAGTGCACTACCATTTGGCACACTTGTGACTGAAATTTGCACCGACAATGGAGTAAGGGTGAAGCCAAAAATGAACATCCAAAAGCCAATGGGGCCACTGAACAAAGGGTCGTTCAAAAGAAGTTTAGGACGTAGTGGTGCCCCGGTAGCTAGGCAAGAGTTGCACCCTCCTCAAGGAATAGATGAGGTGCAAGAGGAGTTGGACACCGAAGAAGAAAGAGAAATGGAGACAAAGAGAGAGCAGCCAGATTAAGTAGGCCCTAGCATGACCACCCAACGATCTCTACAGGACATCATGCTTAGAATTGAAGCTAAGTAGGATGAGATCTTGAGACCTTTGAGGGGTGGATTTGGTGGTGGTAGTGGAGCTGGGGGTGCTGAGGGAGATAGAGGAGAGGGTTGATTATTTCTGTTCTTGAGGGGGAGTACATGATTTCTATTTTGTTGTTTGTTGTTTGTTGAGTCTTCTTTGAATAGGTTTTAGGAGATTTCTATACCATTGTGAAGGAGTTTCTTTGATAACTCTTGTGGATGTTTCGTGATTATTGTGGACACTTGTATATGTTTTTTTTGAGTTGATAGTTGAAGTTATGTTTTGAATGGATGAATTGCATCATTGACATTATTGTAAACAAGTATCCTTTATGCAATGAATGATTAAGTTTATCACTTTTATTTGTTTAAAGCGCATGTATAGGGTTAGCACTCTAATTCTTGTTAGTAACAAAACACGTGGATGTTAAGATTACTTGTGAAAATGACTAAGCACATGATCGATTTGACACCTCAACTTAACACCCATGACATAAAACCAAAATTTTTTGGAACATCGATGCTATCTTTATGCTTCAATTGTCAAATGTACATAAGTATTTGTTATTCTTAAAGTACAAGGTGATTAGACTCGAGAACGGAATCGTTATATAACTAACATTCCTTGAAACACCCAACATAATCAGTGGAGATGACAAAGAAAACCATCGTAAGTCTTGAGCTTTACAGTGCTTTTTGAGAGGATATCAACAATTACTCCAAGTAAGCTCTTTCACTTCTAATCTCTTTCAATAATCTCCTTAAACTTGCTTTGATTGATGCAACTAAAGTGATCTATTTTTCATAACCCACAGGGAACTTTTGCATACATACATATGCACATACTTGAGAAATGATCTTAGGCCATCTTTGGATCGACTTTGAGCCTTAGCTAATTTTTTTCACAAAAGTTT
Source organism: Ilex paraguariensis (assembly GCA_963454935.2). NCBI lineage: Eukaryota > Viridiplantae > Streptophyta > Magnoliopsida > Aquifoliales > Aquifoliaceae > Ilex > Ilex paraguariensis. Next base: position 2,959,429 of record CAUOFW020002835.1, read on the forward strand.
ATCCCTAGTCAGCCATGCTTGAGCCTCAAATAAATGAATTCTTTTTCGCCCGTGTAATGACTAAAGCCACAAAAATACACATTTAACATACCTTGCTATCGAATTTCTTGCACCCTCTGGCAAATCAATATGAAAATAGAAAGGCAAGAAAAATAGTAAAGACAATGGTGGCTACTATTCAATACAAGGAAAATCAGTGGAAGCAGCCAAAAGAGAAAAGGCATTGTGAAACAAGGAATTGCCAAGAAAGTGAAAAATGGGACAAATAAAAGAAAGAAATCCCATTCCTAGGCAAAATATCAAGAAAGTTAGAAAGAGGTGTGCAACACTGCATAACAAGATAACCTTCGATCACAATTGACGTTATTTCATTAGCCACTGACCTCAGGCCCCATTACAACCTACAAAAAGCCCTAGGTGATCTCAAGTGTGATGCATATGTGTATTATCTACTACAAGTGGGGTGTGTTAACTAGAATCTCTCTATTTGCATCAATATTCGTCCATGAGATTATGCCAAGGTTAAAACTGGTTTCCTCAAGACTTCACTATTATACCAATGATGCATGAGATTTTTCAATTATCCATCTTCTGATCACATGCCATCCATGAGAGATACGTTACTATAATCAGAGTGATTTGTTTTGCTAAGAGCATTCCTACAGAGACTTGTGTAATCAAAGCTATCCATGGAAGGTGGAAAAAGGGAATGATTGTTATACACCAACTCTTGTTTCTAGTATGACCATCCTACTACTCAGAGAATCTCAAATGCTAATGCGACAGGGGCTTATTTTTGCATAAAGAGAGTACCAATGGACAAGAAATGTAAGTAATAAGTCACGATTGAGGGTTGAGTGTCCCAACAACCATGATGCTAATTCATTTTTTTTAGTCAGCAATCTTACACACACATTTGTTTGACTGAAGTTTATGGGTAGCTTCACTGAAAACCCTCACGAGACAACACTCGTCCGCTAGGGTAAACCTAGCGGTTCAACAACTTGTTGCTTAAGCTAAATGCAACTGGATGACCCACAAAAAAGGCAATAGGAATATATTTACCTTTCATTGTCATTGTATTACTTGAGACTAGCAATATTTAGGTTGGGGGGTGTGATTCGTGCGTAAAGTTAAAAATTTTTACTATGCCTTTTTGGACTAATAGTGCTTTGATGGAGTTTAAGTAATGACATTTCAGGTCCTAAAGTGAACAAAAGCCCAAGGACAACAAAAATCACACTTAAATGTAACACCAACACAAAAGGGAACAAAAATGCAGAAGGTTGGAACAAAGCAAGGACGTTCGAACGTTAACCCACGTTCGAACGTCATTTGAAACCCTGCCTAGACTAGCTGCTAAGACATGGCGTGTTGTAGTCAAAAAAAAAAAGAAGAACCAGAAGTACTTGAGTACAACATTCAAACGTCACTTCACGTTCGAACGTTGTCTTGAGTGACTAAGGAGTTGCTGAGTGTACAGTCAATGATGTTCAAGGCGTATGGAAGTGACCAAGTTAGAGACCAAGTCAGTGACCACCGGCCACTTGAGTGGAAGAAATCAAATGTCATCTCACGTTAGAACGCCCTCAAAGCAAAGGCAGAGTTGACGTTCCAACGCTAGATCACGTTGGAACGTCCCCCTGTAGACTGCCTGCTCAATAGTTGATTTCCATGGGCGGCAAACATTATTCACTCATCCTCACTTATCTCCAACCCCCCCTTTGTTGCCTATAAATACTCCCTTGTTGGGGGCTTAAAAGGCATTCTTCCTCTTGTAGAGAAAGGAGGGAGCAATCTTTATTCTTGTAAAGTAAGAGTGTTTTAGTAATCTAGTTTTTGAACATTTCATGTTTATTCTTTCATTTTTCCATTTATATCAACCATGATGGAGGCTTAGATTTCCCTTGTAGTTGAAGTCTTTCATTTACTTATACTAAGTCTTTACATTCATGTTGTGACAACCATGATGGAGGCTTAGACTCCCCTTGTAATTGTACTTACTTTTGTTTACAAAGTATCAAGAGAGGTAGTTCATCTTTTGGTTGTGCTGGAAACCCTCCAAAAGCAACTAGGTTTCTTCTATGTTTATTGTTATTGTATTTCACTTCCATTGCTTGAGCATTCTTCTTTCTTAGAAGAGTGAAACTCTTCCACTTTTCTAAAGCTTTACCAAAGCCGTGAAGGGTGAAAAGTGATTCACTAATTCTCCATTGAAGAAAATATATTTTCTTAGTTTGCTTTACTTAATAGCATCTCTACTTAGAGGGATGAGTAGCACTCACTTTTCTAGCTCTGCCAAGGCCATGAAAAGTGAGTAGTTCCTCATTCACTCTTTAGTAAGAGGTGATGAATATGTAAAGATTATCCAAAAGTTATGTTTGTGAAACTTCTTCATGCTTTAATGGTTTATACTCCACCTGTTCATTGGGAGATTGAACGTACCTAGCAAAGATTGAGGTCCTTTATATAACCCAAGGCTCCATCTATGATACAAATGACTCATGCATAGAAAGATCCATTGGTTTAATACAAGTACCCTGGCTAGCTCTTCCTGACAATCTTTCAATTTCCCACTATCATTGCACTTTATTCAAAGAATGGATCATTAATGCCATGGTTGGATGCCTTGTGGAAATAGTTGTTTGTTTGTAGATGGGTTAAGTCTCGGCACAGACAATTCTTGTAAACTTTTAGAAGGGCATCAGAATCATGAGCTTAATTCTCACAGTCCATCTTTATCTTCCGATTAACTTGCTGTTAACACGGGAGTTAATTGAGTTATAAAGCACAAACATAACAAAATGGATACTCTATTACATGTTCTGATCTTTGAGTTAAAGGATGTCAGTTTCATTTTTGAGAATCTTATATTTTGTCTAGAAAACTCTTGAAAAGAGTCTTCTATTCTATTCAAGAAATCCCCACTACTCCAAACACTCGAAATTTCCAAGTTACTTGGTCTTTATTATTGCTTACTTTAGAAACACTAATCATAGTTCCCTGTGGATTCGACTCCAGACTTCACCGGATTATTACTATAACTTGACCACCTGCACTTGGGTGTACACATTTTAGATCAAGTCATGTACTAGTAGATCTTATTGTTGCCGTAACAGATGATGAGTACGAGAATCATATGCAAAATGATCAAACAAATTCTGATCATGGTGTCGAGGAAAATAGAGTCGATGGGTTGACAGTGGGTGAGGTAATGGAAATGATGTTCACCACACATGAAACGGCTGGGGATTTTTATAACAATTACGCAAAATTTTTGGGATTTAGTGTTCGAAAGGATGACTTGAAGTGTAACAAAAATAAAATTCATGTATCAAGATGGTGGGTTTGTTCAAGAGAAGGTTATCGATCACCCAAACACCTTGACCGTAGTGACCACATCCGGGAACTAAGAGGCTTAACAAGAGTGGTATGTAACACATCTTTTCATGTCAAGTTTGACAATGGGTCTGAACAATGGGTTATAAAGGAATTCGTCCAATAACATAATCACCAATTGGTTACACCACGTGGTGTGCCATTCCTTCGATCGCATAGGTGTGTGAAGAGTCCTGATAGAGAACAAACAAATGCATTGCTTAATGTTGGGATACATACAGGTCAAGTAAGGGATTTTTTGGTGCAACAAGCAGGAGGTTATCATTATTTTGGGTTTACCATGAAAGATTTATACAATGATGTTGCGATAGAACGTCGATCACAACTTCAAGACGGTGAAGCGGAGGGGGCGTTTAACTACTTTAGTGGAAAAAAGAATCAGAACCTATGTTCTATTTCAACTACAGTCTCCATGAAGATAATTCACTAAATTGTTTGTTCTGGGCAGACTCACCCTTATGGCTTGACAATGCGTGCTTTAGCGATGTCTTGGTATTTGATACCACATACCGAACTAATGCATATAAGAAACCTTTTGTTATACTTGAAGGTGTGAACAACCATAACGCGACATCAATTTTTGGGTGCACCTTGCTCTCAGATGAGACTGTTGTGACATACATGTGGGTATTGCATACTTTTCTTCATGCAATGGAGGGTAAGATGCCTATTTCAGTTGTCACCGGTGGTGATAAGGCCATGGCAGGAGCAATAGAGCAAGTTTTCCCCAATTCAACACCCAGATTATACAGGTGGTATTTGACAAGAAATGCGTTGTCAAATATTAGTGCTGAAAATTTTGTTTAACTATTTAAACATTGTATTTGTGGTCGGTGTAGTCTGAAAGAATTTGAGGATCAATGGAAAGCATTGGTGGATTCATTTGGATTGGAGAATAATAATTGGATATCAAAAGTTTATTCCAAACGGTCAGAGTGGGTTGAAGCATATTTAAGAGGTCAATTCTTTGCGGGCATAAAAAGTACACAATGATGTGAGGGTATGAACTCATACTTCAATCATTTTCTGAAGACCCGTCTCTGACTCTTTGAGTTTGTGAGGCAATATGACCAAGCTTTGGCAAGGATCAGGGAGAATGAAGCAAATGATGACCATGATACCCAACACACATCCCCGGTGACAACCACACAATTACGGTGTCTTGAAGAGCATGCAACATCCATATATACAAGGAAATTGTTCTTCAAAGTGTGCAATAAGTTGAAGTCCGAATCCATGTTCTTTGTAGTCCAAAAAATTGACAACGGGATCCATTGGAGTTACTACTTGCCTCACTACACACAACCATAATCAACATGGATTGTCATATGTTCTCCTAAAAATTATAGTATGAAGTGCAACTGCTTGAAAATGGAATCTGTTGGTATTCCATGCTACCACATCATAATAGTACTAAAATATGAGCACATTAAACGATTCCCTCCCACTCTCATTCTGAAGCGCTGGACTATATCTGCAAAGGGAGATTTAAGAAATGAGGATGTGCCGCCAAGAAGTAACACTAACAATTTCAACCTGGTATGCTGGACTAGTGGCCATCTGTAGTCGTATGTGTTACTATTCTTCGCATGGTTACAAAGCAACTCAGAACCTAAGAAGTACATTGCATGGATTAACCTCTCAGATGAAGACTAATCATGAATCCCTTGGTAGAGCAGAGGAGACCTCTTCACAACACAAAAGCAAGACTACTGAGTTAAATAAGTTTGGGGTAGCTGATCCACATATTGTTACAACAAAGGGACATCCAGTCTGTACATGAAATAATAATCCATTAACGTCTCGAAGATGTAGCAAATGCAGGGCAACCGGGCATAATATTCGTAAATGTCCTTTGTTCACTACCCTGACTACTGATCCATACGAGGACATGCCCTTTTCATAAGCAGGTGGATCCCAGCAACCATTGCCAACTCAGGAACCTTTTGACCCTTTCGCATATGTACGTAAACATGGGTGGAGTTCAATAACATCTTTATAACACAAACTACCCCTTGTATTTGCTGCTTTATAAGTTATCAAACAATGCACCATTTAACTGACCATTTTTTATCGATACATTGACTGTTCAGGATGGCTTTCATGACTTTCAGTCAAGTGGTCATGGATAATTTTTCACTCCACTTTAAGGGTTGTCAAGGTGACCATTTTCATATCACTTTGAAAGTTACATAATGAACGTTATTTAAATTGATTCAAAGTTCAAACAAAATTTTTCACAGTGTAAAACCCCCACTTTTGGACAAGTTTGATGAATGAACTCATTTTTGGACAACTTTCATGTACACAAATTAGGAGTGCCAAACGTTTACAATTGCTATTTAACCAACACGAACCAGGGTGGGATTCACCTACTGTTATATTACTAATCTCATTTACATGTTTATCCTCTGCACGCTTGCCTATCCAAGTGATCAATATGTTGTTGCTTTCTTCTTCCAATGTATGTTGCTTTGTTGTTGAACTAACAAATATTATGCACTATTTCACTTATGTCCAGTTGGTATTTTGGTATGGGGAAGTATATGGAATTTTAGGGGGTAAACAAAGATGGTTGAGAGGGAGGAACTACTACTCTATACAAGGGCCATTGCTTTGTGGTATTACTCCTATTAGTGGAACGAGGTAAAATCATAGTAGTTATAATCTTTAGGGGTGAGGTTATAACATTTTGATGAGAGGTTACTACATGTTGATGTTAAGATAATATTGTAATGTTGCTGGATATAATGAATTTGTAAAAACTACTATTAACAACACCATACAAAAAAATATTTCATTCCATTGCCAAAAGATTATGTTCAATAGAATTGATTATATTTTATAGGTTACAAGGTCGTCAAATCTAATATGACCCAAAAGATTTACAAGCATATACATTCATAGGAATTTCTTCCATACAAAACCCATCAACATTTCTTTCCATACTCTTTAAATTCCTTGTAAAGTCCATCAATCTTACTCTCCAGATTTTCCAAAGATCCCTTCATGCATTCCTGAATGGCATGCAAATGTGTGGCCAAACAATTTTGCCCAGTTACTATTTGCTCCAACTTTTCTCCAATAGTATTCATGTTGAATGGACTGGCACTTGAACCCTCACCTTTTGTCACAGTAATGCCCTCAGTTTGGGAGTAAGACACCTATGACACAGTCTTGGCACAATTTCTATGACCAGCATGACCAACACTTTTTTTATAGTACCCTCATTCATTATACACATGGCAAAAGTATAAGATTTGATAGGTTCAATCATAATCCCATAAAACTTCACAATATATGTAATCAAAATAGGAAATGGAAGACTTTGCCTGCTATCCTTCAACTCATAGGCATTTATAATTAGCTGGAATATGTAATGGGGAAGGTCAATGCATACCCCTTTACCAATCGCATATAGAAGTTGAGCTTTATCATATCCAAGTTCAGCTGTATGTCCTTTGAGATCAATGTTACAAGCAACTATTATGTTTAACATCCTATAAGGCAAATGAAGGTCTTTCTGATAAATTTTACTGTTCTCATCTACCCATTCGATAGCAACATCACAAATTGTCTCAATAACCGTTTCCATGCTAGGGACTTCCTCTTTACTTTTGTAAGGAAATACAATGGTATTCTCACTGATGGCAGGCCTGGGAACTTTCAACATTTTTGAGATAAAATCAGGGGAAACTTCTATTTCTTTACCCCTAACTACAGACTTCAAAGTGTGCCCAACCTTATCAAAGTCATGTAAATTTGCATAAAACAATCTAACTACATTGTTATATGCCTTATCATCCTTCTTAACATCAAAGATGTTCTCCCAATTACGACCTCCAAAAAACTTAGGACACTCGATATTAACTAACTCACCAAGTACAACGCCTCGTTCCACTAACAATGGCCGATGACAAAAATAGGTTTCAAACAATGTTTTTGCTTCTTCGTTCAAGAAACCAGTTTCACCTTTCGAACTCTTACCTGTTTCACCATCCTTCTTCTTCTGGGCATTAACGACTTCCTTAGTCATCCCATTCATTGCCTTTCTCTTCTTTGTCACTCTGGTTGTTCCTCTGGCCATATCAATCTAGAAGGGATTACAGCTTCTTTGATTGAATGTACATAGGACCCATATGTTAGGGAGTACAGTCAATTAGGGGTATGTAGTGTTCCTAATTTGTTCAAGTAAAAGGTGGTTAGGGTTTGGGAGAACTTAGTTATGGCGGGATAATACATCTGCAATGGGTACCGATAGCACTTAAGGTGTAAAATGACAAAAAAATCCAACAACAATTACCTTATGCCCCTCTATTTACATCAGGTGTTTTTTGTAATTTCATATCTTTTACTCAAATCGAATTTAATGTAATTTGTATTGAACAATTTCTGTTGATCAATTGTAATTTTATTGATCGACCACAAACCATAAAATAATGATTATTATTTCAAATTTTTTTCGGCAATAAATTATCATATTTTTAATAATCGATCTACCATTATTAGATTGATCAGAAAACATTTAGTGTCTTATCAACCACAATTTATTTGTTCGATCACATAATATTTCACTCCTTAAGAAATCGAACATATTTATCAAATGATCGATCATAAAACTTTTGCCCAATCATTTTAAAAATACACTGATTGATCAGAAATTTACCTACTATTCCCCCAACAACCACCACCTTCATCCATCTTGTTTTAACTCATTTTAAACATTCGATCGATCATTTAAGTTTATGATCGATCATAATATTTTTTCGTTCACACTCCTTTTGAAATCAAAATAATTACCTTTTCAAAAAAAAAATTTAAATAACATAATTACAAATTTGATCGATCATATTTATAATGATCGATCTTTGTTCTACCTACTGTTACCCCCACCCCCCACCTTCTACCTAATATTACCCATCTTGTTGTAACTCAAAATTATAGTTTGATCGATCATTGTAAATTATGATCGATCATAATTTACTTTCAACTTGCAAGGAACCCTTTTAGTCGGTTGCCCTTTTATGCTCTTCTTTTTTTCCTTTTGTGTTTTAATATGGCAAGGGCCCCACATGTTTTCGGTACGGTATTGAATTTTGAAAAGCGGTACCATAGTCTATCAAATGACCTGGTGGTCCTCGTACACTTGACCTTATGATTTCTAAACACAGTTTTTTCCTTTCAGAAAAATGCAAAATCAGATTATAAATTACAAGAGGAAGAAACATTTATCTCGAATGTGACTATTCAACACGTTTTTTTTAATTCACGTGAAATTGGCATTAAATTATATGAAACGAGTCCAATAGTAATCGGATCGATTAATCAGACCCATTTCATGAGTCATATATGAATTTAATTAATTTATCAAGACATGAATTAGACACAATATATGGAACACAAAACAACAGTTCTTAACAAACCTATCGAATTTGATGAGCCCAAAAATCAACTAGGTCAAACCCAATAAACCAATAGGAGCCCAAGTCACCAGTGCCCAAAAGGGGGTTGCCTTAGCCCCTGGCGCTGCCCAGACCATGGGCGCCACCCATAAGGGGCCCTCCTGCCTCTCCTGCGTCCTCCTCATTTTGCCAGTCCGACCCATCTCAGGATCTAGGAAACCCGAAGGAAAAAGGAGCACGTGGGAGAGAATATCGGGATACGCCTCATGGAGATCTAATCCAACCTTAATTGTACTTACCAATGGAGTAGAGCCCTCTCCCTCACGTTACCGCCTCACCATACCTATATAATGTAAGCCTTCTTCACATAGAAGGCATCGCCTAAAGACCTCTACTTTTTGTCCTCTCTACACCTCCCTAGTTTCTCTCTCCTGAAGAATTGTCCTCTCTACACCTCCCTAGTTTCTCTCTCCTAGAGCATTGTAATACTATTAGAGTATATTCTCCCTATTACTTTACTCATCAATAAAATACCTCCGGCTACCGTTGTCATTTCTCGAGGGTGGAGTAGGTCACCCGGATTGAACCACTATGTATTTGTGTGTTTGCTTATATTTATTATTTTGCCATTGATTGCCTATTTATTGCTCATTAATTGCACCCTTACATATACTCAACTGTTGATCTTGTGCAATACAATTTGCGCATCATTAGTTTGGCTCTGTCTGTGGGAAGTGAGTAGGTTTTCTACCTTCTTCTAATCCATGGCAATCACAACTAGATCAATGAGTCAACAACCGAGAGGCAACAACCTGACCCATTGGGAGGAGGCTCCACCTCCCCTCGCACCCTCAAAACCATCTGCAATGGCAATCATCGTCGAGCAATAGCTCTTACAGACTATGTAGCTGTTGGTAAACCAAAACTAGCAGATCATTTAGTTACTGCTTGCCCAGGGAGGCATCGCTCCTCGCCCTGTAAAAGGAGCCCCACTCTGTCAAATAGGAGAGGAGTAGTAAACCATCCTTTCTGGGGCCAAGAACCCTTCACCATGGGGCCCTTTGCCAGAATGCCCCAAGGCCACACCAAGGCGCCCTTCGCCCAAAAGTCCCTCCTTAGAGCTCAGGGAGCTCATGTTTCCCCCCTCTTCTCGAACTCGCACAGGAGGATGAAGGAGAAAGCCAATGTGGTGATCATGGAAGCCAGTATCACCACCTAATGGAGAATGTCCATAATCAATGGGACGAGAAGATCAGAGAGGTGCAAAACTAACTCGATGACGCCCTCAACGCCATCAAGGCACAGGCGCCCGAGATGGTGGACTATCTGGTAAGACGTACTGATACACCCTTTGTTCCTAATATAGTTTATTATCCCTTACCCTTGAAGTTTAAGATGCCTACCATCAAGATTTTTGACGGTACCAAAGACCCCCTCGACCACCTTGACACATGCAAAAATTTCATGTAACTCCACAACATACCTGATGTGATTATGTGGAAAGCCTTCCCTACCACCTTGAAGGGGTCTGCTCGCCAATGGTTTGCAAAAATTGAACCCTCATCCATCCACTTCTTCACGAAACTGAGCAGATCCTTCATCTCTCACTTTATTAGGGGACGCCGATATTAGAAACCTCTGACCCACCTGCTCACCATTAAGCAGGACAGGGATGAAAGCCTCAAAGACTACCTCGCCTATTTCAACCAAGAGGCTCTCCAGATTGAGGAGCTAGACGATAAGGTAGCCCTAGCCGCCTTCATCATAGGTCTTCACTCCTCCAATTTTATGTTCTTCGTCCTCTAGCAAGCCCGAGGGGCACATAAATACATAAACGTCGAGGATGTCACCAAAGCCCATAGAGGTGAATCCTCCCGAAGGGGAGAGATAAAGAAAGACACCCACGAAGACAGGAGATAGGCAGAGAACAAGGAGAAGAAGATTGAGAGAGTATCTATGAAGGACCATTTCGATCCACTACCCCTGAGAGATCAACAACCTTTCAAGCACTCAATGCCTTGGTGAAACACATCCTATTCTAGATACAGGATGACCCACAATCCGTTAGCCCGAAAAGATGAAGTCTGACTCAAAGCGCCTAAACCCCAGTAAGTACTGTCGTTTTCACTACGACCACTTTCATGACATTGACGACTGCTTCCAGCTAAAGAGGTAGATTGAGGAGCTTATTCAGCGCGGTCAGCTAAGACAGTATATTGCTGGTTGAGGAGTAGCTTAACCACACGAGGAATGAGAGTGCTAGAAACCCCTCAGAGAGATCTAGACTATTGTAGGAGGGTTAGGAGGATAAGGTGACTCCAACTCTACTAGGAGGGTACACGCTCAGAGAGCCAGATAGACAGAATCACATGACTCTCGCTCAAAGAAGGCACCCCGACATGGGGAGGAGGAGGTCATCACTTTCTTAGAAAGGGACCTCAAAGGGATCCAGGTCCTTCACGATGACGCTCTAGTCCTTACCTTGATGGTAGCCAACTACCAGGTTAGGAAGATCCTGATCAATAGCGGAAGCTTAGCCGACATTCTATACGCAACAGCCTATGACTGCCTTTCACCTCGGTAGGGAGAGATTGCAACCTATCAGGACGAGTTCATCCCTTGGGATCTATCACCCTGCCTGTCACAGCAGAAACTGCACCGAGGAGCTCCACTATCATGGTAAATTTTATTGTACTTGACTACCCCTCTACTTATAATATAATCCTTGGACACCCTGATTAGTGCTTAAAGTTAGCATTTTACTCTGCCTTTTTGGGATTAATTGTGCTTTGACAGAGTTTAAGTAATGAAATTTTAGGTCCTAAAGTGAACAAGAGCTCAAGGACAACAAATATCACACTTGGATGTAACACTAGTGGATAAAGGGGCAAAATTGGAATAGCTTGGCACAAAGCAAGAACATTCGAGTGTGGATTAACGTTCGAACGTTCCCCTGAAGTGATTGAGGACCAGGCTCCTGAGACAAGATGTGTTGCAGTCAAAAAGGGAAAATGCTAAGGTACTTGAGTACCACGTTTGAACACCCACTCACGTTCAAACGTGCTCTAAAAACCTAAGAAGACTAGACTACTGAGACCTACTGGAGTGTTGCAGCAAAGAAAGCAGAACCACAAAAGTACTTGAGTACAACGTTCGAACGCCACTCCACGGTCAAACGTTGTCATGAGTTACTAAGGACCAAGTTGTTGAGTGCAGGGCTAGAGTTGTTAAAGACGTATGGAAATAACCATCATAGAGACCATAGGCCACTTGAGTAGGATGGTTCAGATCCCATCTGGCATTCGAACACCCTTAAAGCAAAAATAGACACAACGTTTAAATGACATATCACGTTCGAACGTGCCTCACTGATTGGCTGTAGAGTTGCTGGCTTTTCACTTGGACTTGGGCGGCAAACCCTATTCCTTCACCCCCTCCTCTTCCTTGTCTATAAATAGCCCCATTGTGGTATCTTCAAGGGGTGCAACAAAAAAGAGAATCCTTTTCTCTTGAAAAGTAAGGTAGAGAGCTAGTTTTTGTACATTTCTTGTTTATGTTTTCATTTTGCATTTGTATCAACCATGATGGAGGCTTAGACTCCCCTTGTAGTAGAAGTCTTTTATTTACTTGTGCTAAGTCTTTACATTCATGTTGTGACAACCTTGATGGAGGCTTAGACTCCCCTTGTAGTTGTACTTGCTTTTATTTACAAGTATCAAGAGAGATAGCTCAACTTTTGGTTGTGGTGGAAACCCTCCAAAAGTAACTAGTTTTCTTCTACTTTATTTTACTTCCATTGCTTGACCTTCCTTCTTCCTTAGAGGAGTGAAACTCTTCCACTTTTCTAGAGCTTTACCAAAGCCATGAAGGGTGGAACGTGATTCACTTATTCTTTGGTGAAGATCGGCTCCTCGTTTATTGTACTTTACTTTGTAAGTTTTCTGCTTGGAGGGATGAGCATCACTCACTTTTCTAGCTTTATCCAAGCCATGAAGAGTGAGTAGTTCCTCATTCACTCTTTAGTAAGAGGTGATGAATATGTAGAAATTATCCAGGAGTTATATTTGTGTAATCCATTTATGCTTTAATGCTTTATATTTCACTTGTTCATTGAATGGTTGAATGTATCTAGCAAAGCTAAGGTACTTTGTCTAACCATGGGTTCTTTCTATGTCACGGATGACTCTTGCGTGGAAAAACCTGTTGGTTCAAGGCAAGTACGTAGGCGATATCTGCATGATACATTTCAATCTTCACTATTATCGTGCTTTATCTAATGAATGAAACATTAATACCATGGTTGGATGTCTTGTAAAAACACTTGTTTGTTTGTAGACGGGTTAAATCTCAGCACAGACAATTCTTGTCCACTTCTAGAAAGGCATCAAAATCATGTGCTTAATTCTCACAATCCATCGTTATCTTCCAATTAACTTGCTGTTGACATGGGAGTTAATTGAGTTATAAAACACAAGTATAATAACTGGATGATTAACCACATGTTCTGATCCTCAAGCTAAAAGGTGACTGTCTTACATTTGAATCTATCTTATGTTTTGTTTAGAAAAATCTTGAAAAGAATCTTCTATTATATTGAAGAAATTCCACCACTTCAAACTCTCAAAATTTCCAGTCACTTGGTCTCTATTATTGCTTACTTCAAAACACCAATCATAGTTCCCTATGGATTCAACTCTGGACTTAACTGGATTATTACTACAACTTGACCACTTGCACTTGGGTGTACACATTTTGGATTAAGTCAAATTTTTGGCGCCGTTGCTGAGGAGCCATAAAAGGTGTTTACAGTAAAAGGTAAAAAAACCTCATTTTTTGTGTATAAATTTGCTTTACAGTATATATAGTTGTTTTAGTTAATTTTATGTCTGAAAATGCTCCTCACTATCAAAATTTGTCAGCAGAATCTTCTGGGTCTGTGAATCAACCAGAACCACTTTCACCTAAATCAGTAGCAGACTCTTGTGAAAATAGAATGACGAATGGTGAGAGACAAGAAGAAATTCCTATGAGAGAGGGGGAAGTGCCTAACATTCGAACTTTGAGGGATTACTTAGATCAAACAAGAAATAGTGTCCCCTCTTGTTTTATCTTTCCTGAAGATGCACCCCCCTTTACTATAAAGACGGGGACAGTTCAACAACTTCCTCAATTCCGTGGACTTGAAACAAAAAACCCATATTTGCACATAAAAGAGTTTGAGGTAGCATGTGGAACGTTTCAAGACAATTCCGAGCTAGCCAAAATGAAAATTTTTTCATTCTCTCTAAAGGATAGAGCTAAACAATGACTAAATTCTTTAAAAGCTCTTTCAATACTTGACTGGTGGGCACTACAAAATGAATTTTTTAGAAAATTTTTCCCTCAGTCCTGTCCACACCATGCTTTCGAAAATTGGACTTTGGTAGGATTTTTTTACGACTCCTTGCCTACTAGACTACGTCAGTTTGTCGAAATAATGGCCCAAGGAGAGTTTATGAGCAAAAGTCCGAAAGAGGCATTCAATTTTTTTGACAGCATATGTGACAGTTCTCAGATATGGGACTTAGCTTCCCCTACCATTGTTGAAGCTAAACCATTTACTTCCCTAGGAGGTAAATGTGTCTTGAAAGATGACGATGACCTAAGAGCAAAAATGTCCACCCTGTCTCGAAAGCTTGAAGCTTTAGAGATGAAAAAGGTTCATCAAGTTGATGTTAGCTCTCCTACAAAACAAGTGTGTGGGATCTGTGCACTGACAAGAAACCCTACTAGGGAGTGTCCCACCATTCCAGCATTCAAAGAGGTTTTGTTGGACCAAACAAATGTTGTCTCCAACTTCAACAAGCCTTACTCTAACCCATACTCTGAAACATACAATCCAGGGTGGCAGAACCACCCAAACTTCAGTTGGAGAAACACACAACCAACTCCCATGAACCAACAAAAAGGTTCACACCCACCACCTCAAGGACCTCCAATGTATCAACCGTACCAACCACCACAAAAGAGAAGCCTTGAGGATACTCTGAAGCAGTTTATGCAAAGCCAGATGAACTATAATCATAGTTCCACTCAGGCTTTTATTGATTTCAAAACACAGACCACTCAATCTTTCGAAGATCTTAAAATCCGCATCCCAAAGTTGACCCTATCCATGACCACACATGAGAAGGGCAAGTTTCTTGCCCAACCAAAACCACCACAAGGCCAATTTCAGGTGGGAAATCCCACAATCATGGAAATCCCACAGGCCTAAGCCCAAGCCCAAGTTGTCACTACACTAAGAAGTGGTAAGGTGATTGACAAGACTATCAAAGACATGCTACTTCCAAAGCCAAAACCTAAGTCAATCCACCAATTGAGACTGAAACAATTAAGCCTGAATGTGAGAAAGAAGAGGTACCCGAGCCCATGATTGAACAAGAACCAGAGCCATCAAGGGAAGAAGAACCCTCATGTTCTGTTCCTGCTCCTTTTCCTCATAGACTCAAAACTGCGCAGAAGTTGAATAATAAGCCAAAAATTTATGAGTTCTTTAAGCAAGTAAAAATCAACATCCCACCTTTGGATGCAATCAAACAGGTTCCATCTTATGCCAAGTTTCTGAAAGACTTGTGCACAGTCAAAAGAAGCCATAATGTTCAAAAAAGAGCCTTCCTGACAGAACATGCCAGTTCCTTGCTTCAACAAAAAACCCCTCCAAAATAAAAAGATCCAGGGTTTGGAAATTTTAGAATCGAACAAGCACTATTAGACCTTGGAGCAAGTGTCAATTTGCTCCCATTTTCTGTTTAACAGCAGTTGGATTTGGGAGAACTCAAACCCACAAGTGTCACACTTCAGTTGGTAGACATATCTATCAAATTCCTAGGGGCATTGTTGAAGATGTACTTGTCCAAGTAGACAACTTTGTATTCCTTGTTGACTTCATCGTCCTAGATACTCAACTAGCAAAGCATTCAGAGAATCCAATTCCCGTTATTCTTGGTTGACCCTTCCTAGCAACTTCAAATGCACTAATCAATTGTAGGAATGAGGTCATGAAATTAACCTTTGGGGAATATGACTCTTGAGTCAAATATTTTCAATGTTGCCAAACACCTAGGAGCGGACAAAGAAGAAAGAGAAATAAAGTTCATTCAGTCTTTGGTTCAGGACCATTTGAATAACACATTCTGTGAAAATTCCACTGAACTTCTTTTTCAGAATTCATCACATCTGAAACAATAGATGATGATCCAAAGAATGGCCTAACTCATGTTATTGATACATGGACCCCCAAATTCGAGGAACTTTCACCAAGTGGCACAAAGCCATTCTTATCCAATGTCAAGCCACCAAAGCCTGAATTAAAAACCTCTCCCATCTGACCTCAAATATGCATTTCTAGGAGAGGACGAGTCGTACCCAGTGGTAATTTTATCTAAGCTCACAGACTTGCAAGAGTCTAAACTAATTGAAGTTTTTAAAAATCACAAAAGCACCATTAGGTGGACCATTGCTAATTTGAAAGGTTCCATTAATCTGCAATCATGCCATATACCTGGAAGAGGATTCAAAACCCTCTCATCAAATGCAGCGACGACTGAACCCTCACATGAAGGAAGTTATGAAAATGGAAGTGCTTAAAATCTTAGATACAGGGATAATCTTTCTTATCTCCGATAGGAAATGGGTTAGCCCAACCTAAGTTGAGCCCAAAAAGTTTGGGGTCACAGTGGTCAAAAATGAAGCCAATAAACTAGTACCAACTAGAGTCGTCACAGGATGGCGGATGTGTGTTGACTATCAAAAGCTCAATTTGGTGACTAGAAAAGACCATTTCTCTCTTTCTTTTCTGGACTAGGTTCTAGAGAAAATTACAGGCCATGAATTTTACTATTTCCTAGATGGCTATTTCGGGTACAATCAAATTGAGATAGCACTCAATGATCAGGAGAAAACCACATTCACATGCCCCTTTGGCACGTTTGCATTCAAAAGGATGCCGTTCAGACTTTGTAATGCTCCCGCAACATTCCAAAGATGCATGTTGAGTCTGTTCAGTGACATGGTCGAAAAATTTTTGGAAGTATTCATGGATGACTTTTTTGTCTATGGTGACTCATTTGATTTGTGTCTGGCGAACCTAGAAAAGGTATTCATTAGGTGTAAAGAGACCAATCTGGTGCTTAATTGGAAAAAGTACCATTTTATGGTAACACAAGGCATTGTCTTAGGTCACATTGTGTCGTCTGAGGGCATGAAAGTTGACAAGGCCAAAATAGATTTGATTGGGAACTTGCCTACTCCCAAGATTGTGAAGGATGTCCGATCATTTATGGGATATGTAGGATTTTAAAGGAGAATCATAAAAGATTTTAGTACCATAGCAAAACCTATGTGTCATCTCCTGAGTCAAGATGTAATCTTTGATTGGAGTGAAACGTGCCAAAAAGCTTTTGACAAGCTTAAAGGCATGTTAATTTCTGCCCTAATAATGCAACCCCCTAACTGGACTCTACCCTTTGAACAAATGTGTGATACAATTGATTATGTTCGAGGTGTTGTATTGGGACTAAGAAAAGATAAGAAACTACATGTCATTTACTATGCAAGTAAAACTTTGAATGATGCTCAAATGAATTATTCAATAACTGAAAAAAAATTGCTTGTTGTAGTGTTTGTTTTGGAAAAATCTCGTCCTTATCTTGTTAGTTCTTCTATTACTGTATTCAGTGACCATGCAGCATTAAAATTCTTGCTCATAAAGAAGGATGCTAAGCCTAGGCTCTTGAGATGGATACTCTTACTTCAAGAGTTTGATCTGCTCATTAAGGACAAAAAAGGTGTTGAGAATGTGGTGGCAGACCATCTGTCCAGGTTAACTCATGAATTTCACGACGATGAAATATTCCCCAATGAAAAACTGTTTATAATTGATGAGACACCATGGTACGCTGATTTTGCTAATTTTCTTACTACTAGCACTCCTTTTGTCCTTTTCCCCCACGAACAAAAAAAAATTTCTAAGGGAGGTTCGTAACTTTTTTTGGGAAGATCCGTATGTATTTAAGTATTGTAAGGATCAAATCATAATACGTTGCATCCCCGCTCAAGAAAGCAGACAGGCAATAACCTTTTGCCATTCTGAAGTATGTGGTGGCCACTTCTCCTCAAGAAAAACCGCTGCAAAAATCTTATAGTGCGGATTTTACTGGCACACACTTTTCAAAGATGTTCATGTCTTTTGTTTAATTTGTGATAGATGCCAAAGGTTGGGAAGCTTTTCAAAAAGAAACATGATGCCCTTGAACCCTATTCTTGTGATTGAAATTTTTGACTATTGGGGCATTGATTTTATGGGACCATTCCTCCCATTCCTTTGGTTATCTATACATATTAGTGGCCGTAGACTATGTATCCAAATGGGTTGAAGCAATTCCATGCCAAAATAATGATCACCAAACGGTGATCAAATTTCTTAAAGAAAATATTTTTTCCGGTTTGGTGTTCGTAAATCAATCATAAGTGATAGGGGGCTCATTTTTGCTTTCGCCCTTTCTGGAATCTGATGAAAAAATATTTAATTTTTCATAAAATAGCAATCCCTTCTCATCCACAAACTAGTGGACAGGTTGAATTAGCTAATCAAGAGATCAAATTAATTTTGGAAAAAATGGTAAATCTAGACTACAAAGATTGGTCGTCAAGACTAACTAATGCACTCTGGGCATATTGCACTGCATTTAAAACAATTTTGGGCATGTCTCCTTATCGATTAGTCTATGGAAAGCCGTGTCACTTACCATTGGAATTGGAGCATAGGACATTGATTAGCATAAAAACATGACATATATTGTGCACTAATATCCCTCTTATACTTGCTTTTTTCATGAAATTGTGGAGAATCTTATGTGAATGCAGGTAAAACGATGTAAATGGCATGAGTTAAACCCTTATTGAAGTGGGTGAGGTCAATGATGAGGAAGGGGTAGCTTAAAGGAATGTTTGGAAGGATAAGAGACCAAGAAAAACCAAGAAAATTCAAGTTGGTCAAAAACCTTTTGGAAGGTTTGGGTGAAAAAAAAAACCTTCTGGAAAATTTTGCCTTTGTTTTCTTTCACAACTAAAACCTTCCAGAAGGTTTTGTCCACTGGAGTGAAACCTTCCAGAAGGTTTTGTCTACTAGAATGAACCTTTCGAAAGGTTTTGCCTGTTGACCCCTTCATTTAACTGTTCTTGCATAAACCTTCCAGAAGGTTTATGTCGACCTTCCGGAAGGTTTTTCCTAGATTCCCTAGACAACCTATAACTCAACTCTGCAGCTTGGGGGTCCCACTTACACTACTCCATCAAGTCTCCTGACATTCCTTACATGTCTAGGAGGCCTCCCTCACCCCTACTTGGTCTTGATGATGCTTGTGCATTAATGAGGAGGAGAGAGAAGAAACTTGGAAGAGAGAAGAGTGGAGGCTAGTCCTAGTCTGCACCATGCAACCCCTATAAGGGGGATCACACCACTCAGCTGGGGGAGCACACTAGACACATTTTTGGAATAAAAGACTCGATTGTTCAGCACTTCAGAGATTACACAGAGGAATATAGAGAGGGAAGCTCTAGGAAGAAGATGAATAGTGTTAGAGAGAGAAGTTCATAATTTTACAGTTTCTTCCATACATTGTCTTCTAATTTGATGTAAGAACCTTTTAAGCTTCCTTAATTGCTTTGAATGTCATTAATGTCTAGTTGTTTTCAAGTTCAATCTTCCATTAAAGCTTTCACCATTAATGCTTCAATGTTCTTAAATTTCCTAGCTGTAAATGGGTATTATCTGCATTCTCATTCAATTTACATTTCTTGCATTTACTTCACCAAGCATTTCCTTTACTTGTAATGAAGACTCACTACACCGCTGGTTCTCATTTAATCATGAGTAGCTAAATCTTTACATTGGCTAATCTAAGGGAGACTTCTCTTTGGGTATACCACCTCAACTCATCCCCTCTCTTCCCCTGGGTGTACGGTAGTTCGGTTTGACTGGGTTGAGTGTGGACTGGAGTGTGAATCCTTGGTGTCCCATAGGCATTGTCACGGGTTATGCTTGAATTCTCATTTCTGTTTTGTCCCTCACTTCTCACGAATCAATTGTTCACTTATGCATCATTGGAGGAAGGTTTCAAGTTGACTCGGTATTCTCATCGGAGTGAACCCTTCGGATTGGCCAACACTTGCTTTCGAACTCATTTTCATCACATCACAACTCACAAAACCAAACTTCAACTCTAAAAGATTTTACACTTTCTTTTCACAAAAATAACTTTCAAAACGATTCATATCCTTCCCCGAGGAAATGACCTTGGAATACCTCCAAGTAAAACACGACCCGTAAAAGTCTTCTTTCGCTTGGGAAGCACTTTTGCTCACTTGCACATTTCATTTTCCATCATTCCCTTGCCCTTTCTTTTGACACCATTCCAAGGGAGCGTGATACTCCTCTTCCCTCTTGCACACACATCATACATACATTGGGGGAAGGTGTTAGGAGGCTAGGAAATACAAGGAAATAAATCAAGCAGGCATACTGGGCCATTAAAGAAATGAACTTTGACCTAGATAAGGTTGGACTTTCAAGAAAACTTCAGATTAATGAATTAGAGGAATTGAGAAATGAAGCATATGAAAATGCTAAGATTGTTAAAACCAGGTTGAAAAATTTTCATGACAAGAACATTATGTGGAAGTCTTTTGAACGTTTTTAAAAATTCTTGTTGTTTAATTCAAGACTCCGCCTCTTTCTTGGTAAGTTGAGATCAAGATGGACAGAGCCTTATATTGTTAAAAAGGTGTTTGAAGACGGAGCAGTAGAAGTGGAAAATCCATCGAACGGTAATATCTTTACTATTTATGGTCAGCGGTTAAAACCATTTTTGGAAAACTTTGTCAAAAATGTGGAGACTATTCTTTTAATGGATCCAAAACATCGCTTCGAGAAAAGTGCCTGCCGACACAAAAAAGGGGCGGGTCAGGAAAAAACCGATTACACCTGACCCATAGGCGCACCTTTATAAGTCGTCTCTCCCCTTTTCTTTTTTCTTCCCCACCGCCCTTCCCCTTTTTCCTTTTTCCTTTTTCCTTCTTCTTCTGCTTCTTCTTCGCTGTTCGCGATCTTCTGGAACCACGACCCATCTCCCAACAACACCATGACCATACTACCCGAGGACCCAATCCTTTGTCTCATGATCTGCATGTGTTTACTCTATTTGTACATGGCTCTTCTTCTTTTGTCTGCGCTCAGAATCAAGGGTTTTCATCCTAGCAGAAACCAAGATCTGCAATAAGATGTTTGATTTGTGTATTTTGCTTGTAGGTTTTAGCAGATGAACAAGATCTCTATCGTTCGACCTCATCTCCAAAGCTCAACATATCGGTATATTTGAAACATTGGGGACAATGTTTAGTTTAGGTTAGGGGGTGAGAACTACAGTTCATATGTGCTCGTAAATTTTTGTTTTTTTTTGGGTTGTTGTTGTTGTTTCTGATCAGATTGTGTACCTTGTTTTGTATTTTGTATAAATTGATGGTTATGTTTGTGAGTCAGCTTAAATCATCTTTGTGACTGGCAGACATTCAAGAACCAGATAGTGAGTCTTAAAGCATAAAAATCATGGATGTTAAACTTTTTTGGTTTAGTCTAGCAGTTTTGTGCACTTTTCCTTCTGATGTGCATACTGTAATCATGAGAAAAGCAAGACTGGCGAGAAAGACTGAGATCCGAGAAGAGCAAAAGAAACCCCTCTGTAGCAGAAGCACTTTTGTTAAACGCCGTCGTGCGAAGAGACTTGGTGCCTGTAAACAGTGTGGCAGAGTCTTTCACGAGAAAAGGTATAACCAGTGTTCTGAACTAATTTTCAGTCGCGCACTCGATCGATTAGAGTAGATAATGAATGGGCTGAGTATGGATTACCCTGAGATGCCATCCTATTCTAGTACTATGCTTAATCGGTTTGTAAGAAAGGAAATTGGGAGAGTCACTGGTTGTCCGCACTACATAGATACGAAGGGAGACTCGGATTAGAGTAGTTGGGATGAAAGCCAA
Source organism: Ilex paraguariensis (assembly GCA_963454935.2). NCBI lineage: Eukaryota > Viridiplantae > Streptophyta > Magnoliopsida > Aquifoliales > Aquifoliaceae > Ilex > Ilex paraguariensis. Next base: position 2,981,308 of record CAUOFW020002835.1, read on the forward strand.
GGGTCCAAATTTTTATAAAAAAGTGTAAAAATCCTTTTTATTTTGTACAAACTCTTTTGACTGAAATGAAAATATGGGCCGAGTAAGGAGTGTCCCAAAATACCAACCTGAAGCGTGGGTAGGGACTTATCCTGAGATGCCATGAATTTTTGGTTCAAACTTGTGTGTTTTGTCCTCTTTTATTGTATAGTGTAATGCAAAATTTTTTTTTGAGTTTGATTCAACGTTCAAACGCCAAGTGACGTTTGAACATCGCTTGCTTACAGTACTCAACCTCTGATGAAGTCTCTAATGGAAACGAAAAGTACTGAGAGCTTAGTTCGTTCGAACGCCAATAGCACGTTCGAACGAGATTAACATTTGAACGCCAATTGCACATTTGAACGATAGGAGCTTATAGTACTTTGGTCTCTGATAGAATTTAAAAATACTGGGAGCTCACCATGTTCGAACAGCATCCACATTCGAACGAAATTTTAAAAATTCTTCTGCATACGTTTGAACGTTATTGACGTTCGAACGATCCTTCTTAGGCTATAAAATCCTAGATCGTCTCCCTCATTCCAAAACTCCCAAAATCCCCCAAACCCTAGAACCCCATTTCAGTACCCAGTCCTCAAAATATCCTCCATTCCCCATTTGCAGTTGAAATCGACCTTCCCAAAACCATTCCCACATCAAAACTCCTCTTTTCACCAAGAAATTTAAGAGTTCCAGGCCCTCACAAGCTCAAAACTGAAAAACACCATGCCTAGAGTCAAGCTCCATGCCAGGCGCAACCCAATCAACCAGGAACCCAACTTCTTAGAGGAGGTGGTCGAAGTGAGAGAAGGGAGGCCACCCCTCACGCGGAGATATGACAAGACCTGCTTCCCTACTACACTCAAGGCTGACTGGTACAATAATTTCTATCGAAAGCATGCTGTGGTTTGTGAAAGGGATGTGGTTTTGATTGATTTTGCTGAATTGGGTATAATGGCGGAGATGGAGAGGAGAGGTTGGGCTTTGTATTTGCAAAACGGCGAGGAGGTCATCATTGATTTGGTGCGGGAGTTTTACTCCAACACCGAAATAATCAATGGGGCATTAAAAAGCTATGTGAAGGGAGTCCATATAGATATCCATGAGGACTACATTTGGGAGAGAAGGCAGGAAGTACCTCGAGTCCTAAATCCTATCTATCCCCCAAAGAAGAATGTGGCGATGAATACGGTGGGGAAGGAGCTGACAGGGATAGCTAACTTTTCTTGGGCGGCACAAAGATTTTTTCGCCAAGGGGAACTGACTGACAAATAAAAAATGCTAAACTTGATTGCGGTGTCAAACTTTGCTCCAATAGGATGGAAAAATGAAATTCTACCCGACATGACCCAGTTGCTTTATGCACTTGGGAAGAGCCATAGCATAGACCTCCCCTCTCTCATCTTGAATGACATAAAGAAGGGCTATGATGTGAAGCGAAGCTCACTCCCATTTGGCACCTTGGTGACTGAGATATGCAAAAACTACGGGGTCAAGGTGAGGCCCGAAATGGAAATTCAAAAGTAGATGGGGCCACTAAATAAGGACTCTTTTTAGAAAAGCCAAGGCCACAGTGGTGCCCCGACTGCAAGACAAGAAGTGCCCCCTCCCCAAGGAGTTGATGAAGTACAAAAGGTGCTTAATGCGGAAGAGGAGAGAGAGATGGAGATAGAGAGAGAGCAGCAAGAGGCAGGCCCCAGCACGACCACCTAGCGTTCCTTATGGGACATCATGCTTAGCATTGAAGCTAAGCAAGATGAGATCCTCAGTCTTTTAAGGGGTGGAGCTAGTGGAGTTTTTGGAGACGAAGGAGACGGAGGAGATTGAGAGGGTTATTTATGTTCTTGAGTGGAGTTGGGTGTTTGTTTATTTCTTCTTAGATAGGATTCTTCTTTGGGTGTTCTTGTGGATGGTTGTTTTATAGATGTTTGTGGATATTTGAAATTTATGTTTTGGTCACTTTTTGTATGGATGGATTGAATCATTGGTATTACTGTAAACATCATATTCTATGGAATGAATGATTTTGTTCATCACTTTTATTTGTTTAAATGCATATGTTGAATTTTTACTTTGGTAATTCTTGATAATAAATGAAACAAATGTGCATTCGAAAGTTACTTGTTAAAATAACTAAAGCATATGATTGGTTTGACACCTCAACTTAGCAACCAAGACTTGAAACCACATTTCTTGAAAAATTGGTATTATCTCTATGCTTAAAAATTGTCGAATGCACATTAGTATTTGTCATTCTTAAAGTACCAGATGATCAGACTCGAAAATGGAATCGCTATATAACCAACATTCCTTGAAACACCCGACATAACGAATGGAGATGATAGATAATACCATGGTAAGTTTTGAGCTTTGCGATGCTTTTTGAGAGGATGTCCACAAACACTCAAAGTAAGCTCTTTCACTTTCATTTTTTTCAATAATCTCATTAACTTTGCTTTGATTGACTCAACTAAAGTGATCTATTTACATATCCCACAAGGAACCTTAACATACGACACATACATGTGCACATACTTGAGAAAGGATCTTAGGCCATCTTTGATTTGACTTTGAGCCTTAGACATTTCTTTCACAAAGTATATCCCTAGTCAGCCATGCTTGAGCCTTCAATGAATGAATTCTTTTTCGAAAAACACATACGACAACCAAACCACAAAAAATATATACTTGACATACCTTGCTATCTAATTTTTTTACACCCTCTTATAAATTAGTATGATACAAGAAAGCAAGAGAAAGAGAAAAGACAATGGTTGCTACTGTTCAATGAAAGAAAAGTCGGTGGAAACAACCGAAACGAAAAAGAGATAAGACAAACAGGGAATTGCCAAGAAAGTGAAAAATGAGAAAAATGAAAGAAAGAAATACAAGTTCTTTGGAAAAAGACTGAAAATTAAGAAAGAAATGTGCTACAATACATAAGGAAAAGATAGCTTTTTGAATACCATTAACGTCATTTCGTTAGCCACTGACCTCTGGCCACATTACAACCTACAAAAAGCCCCTAATTGATCTCAAGTCTGATGCATGTGTAGGTCGCCAACTACACGCGGGATATGCTAAATAACATTTCTTTATTTGCATCAATTTTCCTCCATGAGATTATGCCAACACATGATTAGTTTGTTTCCTTAAACTTCACTCCTTTACTAATTGCGCATGTGATTTTTCAACTGGTCATCTTTTGATTACATGCCTTGTGAGAAACAAGTCACTATAATCAGAGCAAATTTTTGTTGAGAGCATTCTAAGAGAGGTTGGTGAAATCAAAGTTATCCATGGAAGGTGGTAAAGTGGAATGTTTGTTATATAGCAATTCTTGTTTCTAGAATGATCATTCCCACTACTCAAGGAATCCCAAATGCCAATGTGACAGATGCTATATATTTGCATAGAATAAATACCTATGAAAGAGAAGCATGCATGACGTAAGTTAAAATTGAGGGTTAGGTGTCTCAATGACCACAATGCAAACTTATTTCAACTAGCCATCTCAAATACATATTTGTTTGACCAAAGTTTGTGGGTAGCTTCACTGAAAACCCTCACGAGAAAACACTCGTCCATTAGGGTAAACCTAGTGGTTCAACAACTTGTTGCATATGCTAAATGCAATCGGATGACCTACGAAAAAGACATTAGAAATAGATTTACATTACAATGTTGTTGTATTACTAGAGACTAGCAATATTTAGGTTGAGGGGTGTGATTAGTGTTTAAAGTTAGCATTTTACTATGCCTTTTTGGGATTAATTGTGCTTTGATGGAGTTTAAGTAATGACATTTTAGGTCCTAAAGTGAACAAGAGCTCAAGGACAACAAATATCACACTTGGATGTAACAGTAGTGGACAAAGGGGCAAAATTGGAATAGCTTGGCACAAAGAAAGAACGTTTGAATGTGGATCAACGTTTGAACGTTCCTCCAAACTGATTGAGGACCAGGATACTGAGACATGATGTGTTGCAATCAAAAAGGAAAAATGTTGAGGTACTTGAGTACCATGTTTGAACGTGCTTTGGAAACCTGAGAAGACTAGACAACTAAGACCTGCAGGAGTGTTGCAGCCAAGAAAGCAGAACCACAGAAGTACTTGAGTACAACGTTCAAACGTCACTCTATGTTCGAACATTGTCATCAGTTACTGAGGACCAAGTTGTTGAGTGCAGGGCCAGAGTTGTTCAAGATGTATGGAAGTAACCATCACAGAGACCACATGCCACTTGAGTAAGGGGTTTCAGATCCCATCTGGCGTTCAAATGCCCTTAAAGCAAAAATAGACACAACGTTTGAACAACAGATCACATTCGAATGTGCCTCACTGATTGGCTACAGAGTTGTGGGCTTTTCACTTGGACTTGACAAAACACTATTCCTTCACCCCCCTCATCTTCCTTGCCTATAAATAACCCCATTGTGGGAGCTTCAAGGGGTGCAAAAAAAGGAGAATCCTTTCCTCTTGAAAAGTAGGGTAGAGAGCTAGTTCTTGTACATTTCTTGTTTATGTTTTCATTTTGCATTTGTATCAACCATGGTGGAGGCTTAGATTCCCCTTGTAGTTGAAGTCTTTTATTTACTTGTGCTAAGTCTTTACATTCATGTTGTGACAACCATGATGGAGGCTTAGACTCCGCTTGTAGTTGTACTTGCTTTTATTTACAAACATCAAGAGAGATAGCTTATCTTTTGGTTGTGGTGGAAACCCTCCAAAAGTAATTAGCTTTCTTCTACTTTATTTCATTTCCATTGCTTAAGCTTCCTTCTTCCTTAGAGGAGTGAAACTCTTCCACTTTTCTAGAGCTTTACCAAAGCCGTGAAGGGTGGAACGTGATTCACTTATTCTTTGGTGAAGATCAGCTCCTCATTTATTGTACTTTACTTTGTAAGTTCTCTACTTGGAGGGATGAGCATCACTCACTTTTCTAGATTTATCTAAGCCATGAAGAGTGAGTAGCTCCTCATTCACTCTTTAGTAAGAAGTGATGAATATGTAGAAATTATCCGGGAGTTATATTTATATAATCCATTTATTCTTTAATGCTTTATATTTCATTTGTTCATTGAATGGTTGAATGTATCTAGTAAAGCTAAGGTACTTTGTCTAACCATGGGTTCTTTCTATGTCATGGATGACTCTTGCGTGGAAAAACCTGCTGGTTCAAGGCAAGTACCTAGGCGATATCTGCATGATACTTTTCAATCTTCACTATTATCGTGCTTTATCTAATGAATGGAACACTAATGCCATGGTTGGATGCCTTGTAGAAACACTTGCTTGTTTGTAAACGGGTTAAAGCTCGGCACAGACAATTCTTGTCCACTTCTAGAAAGGTATCGAAATCATGTGCTTAATTCTCACAGTTCATCTTTATCTTCCGATTAACTTGCTGTTGACACGGGAGTTAATTGAGTTATAAAACACAAGTATAATAAACTGGATGATTAATCACATGTTCAGATCCTTAAGCTAAAGGGTAAATGTTTTACATTTGAATCTCTCTTATATTTTATCTAGACAACTCTTGAAAAGAATCTTCTATTCTATTCAAGAAATCCCACCAATCCAAAATCTCAAAATTTTTAATCACTTGGTCTCTATTATTGCTTACTTCAAAATACCAATCATAGTTCCCTGTGGATTCGACTCCAGTCTTAACCGGATTTACTACAACTTGACTGCCTGCACTTGGATGTACACATTTCGGATCAAGTCACGCCCTACCCTTAATACCTTAAGAGTAGTGTCGTCAACCTATCACCTACTCCTCTATTTTCCAACCACTAATGGGATTGGGGAGATCAGAGGAGACTAGGTCTTCGCCCGAGAATGCTATGTGACGTCTATAAGGGCTAGAAAGACCCACAAGACTCTCCAAGTCGAGGTGCTTGACCCAATGGATGACAGCACCTTGGAAGAGGGAACCAGTAGAAGAACTATGCCCCGTAGTAGTAGATGACAGCCTTCCAGAGAGAAGGGTCTATATAAGCTTCTCATTCTCCCAAGAACATGCATCCGTCTTGGAAGACTTCCTGAGGTGGAACATAGATGTCTTCGCCTGGTCACAAGAGGACTTGGAAGGCATCGATCTCGAGGTGGCCTCCCACCGACTCAACATCGATCCCAAGTATAAGCCTGTCCACCAGAAATTGAGGAATGTAAGCACTGAGAGGGAGCAGACCGTGGAGAAGGAGGTAGACAAGATATTGATGAATGGGTCAGTGAGGGAGATAGCCTACCCAGACAGGCTATCCAATGCAGTGATGGTGACAAAGGCCAATGGGAAGTGGTGCCTCTGCATAGACTTCATAGAGCTTAACAAAGTCTATCCCAAAGACAGCTACCCTCTCCCACACATTGACCTCCTCATTGACGCCACCTCTAGACATGAGCTCCTGAGTTTCTTGGACACCTACTCTGACTACAACCAGATCAGCATGTTCCCTCCAGATCAGGAGAAAACCTCATTCATCACCCCAAGAGGCACCTACTATTATGGAGTTATGCCCTTCGGGCTCAAAAATGTTGGAGCCACTTATAAGTGCGTCGTTAACAAGATGTTCAAGGCCCAGATTGGAAAGATGATGGAGTTCTATGTAGATGACATGCTGGTAAAGAGTATAGTTGTGGTAGACCATGTAACGCACCTATGGGAGACCTTCGACATGTTTAAAGCTTACAAAATGAAGCTAAATCCTAAAAATTGTGCCTTTGGTGTTAGTTTAGGAAAGTTCTTAAGTTTCATGGTCCATAAAAGAGGTATTGAAGCCAACCAAGACAAGATTAGAGCCATCTTGGAGATGAAGTCCCCCGCCTCAACAAAAGAGGTCCAGCTCCTTAATGGGAGGATAACAGCCCTCAACAGGTTTGTCTCTAAATCAGTAGATAAATGCCTACCCTTCTTTAAAATCCTCCGCATGTCTTTCCAGTGGGGCCTAGATGCAGAGGAGGCCTTCCAGAAACTCAAGGCCTACCTCGCCACACCACCTCTACTCTCCCTTGCTACACTAGGAGAGACCTTGTACCTTTACCTCTCTTCTTCACCCTCTGTTGTGAGCTCCATCCTCATCATGGAAGATGGAGGCATCTAGAAGCCTGTATACTATGTAAGTAGGTTGTACCGAGGGGCAGAGGTAAGGTATTCAAAACTTGAGAAAATAGCTTTCGCCCTTGTCAGTGTTGCCAGATGTCTACACGACTACTTTCAGAGCCACACCATCATGGTTGTCACAAATCAACCACTCAAGAGGATTTTAGAGAAACCTGATGTCTCTGGCTGACTGCTCAAGTGGGCCATTGAGTTAAGAGAGTTCGATGTGCACGATCAGCCATCAAAGCACAGGTAGTTACAGCCTTCGTGGCAGAGTCTACACGCCAAAGAGTCCTAGAAGGAAGTACTGGGCAACCCCACGCTCACCTCCTCAGTACACATAGCCTCTACCCGCAATAAGTTTGGAGGTAAGGGTGCAACTCGGCGGGTTGGGTGGGTTGGACAGTCAACCTTAGCCCAAACCAAGGTATATAATCTTCAACCCTAATCCTAACCCTAACCCTAACCCAATCTCAGGTTGATAAACTCAACCCAAGCACTGCCCGAGTTTAATTCGGGCAGGCTCGGGTTAAATTCGGGTTAATAATTTTGAGCTACTGTACGGGCTGATTTCAGGTTAATGTTCTAAACCTGATACATATATTACAAAATATTCAAATAATTTAGCAACCAACAACTTCAAATATAACACATATATTACAGAATTTAACAACCAATAACCAGTTTAACAGAACACAAACATAACATTCAAATATATTACATAACATTCAAAAATTGTATTTATATAATAGTAATTTGGGTTGAACCCGATTATTAATTCAGGTTGAGCCCGATTTTAATATTTGGGTTTAACTCGTGAACCTGAGGAGTTAACCCGAGGCCTGCCCAAATTGAATTTGGGTTGAGATTTTTTGACCCAAGTTCAACCCAAGTATTAAAAACCCTTGTCCAAGCCCTAATTTTTCTGGGTTGGGCTCGGGTTGAAATCGGGTTGCCCAACCCAAGTTGCACCCTTAGTTGGAGGACATGATGACTCAGAGGAGGACCCCGAGCCTGAGCAGCCTAGGGCGTCGCCCACCTGGCCTAGGGCGCCGCCCATTATGCTTGGGGAGCCGCCAACCCTACCTAGGGCACTGCCCTTTCTCCCTGTAGTGCATCCCATTTTCTTCTCTCTCTTCGGGCATTACCAAGCATCCTGCAGCATTCTGCCTCTTCATCACCCATAGAGCTAACTCCCTCTCCATCATCTACTCTACCAGGTTGGAGACTCTATGTGGATGGATCCTCCACTAGTGAGGGCGGTGGCGCGAGACTAGTGCTGATCAGCCCCCATGGCACTCCGTTGAACTACATCGTCTCCCTCCACTTTGCCACATTAAATAATTAAGCTGAATATGAGGCCCTCATATCAGGCTTGAGGCTGGCATTGGAGATGGAGGCCCTCTACTTGAAAGCCTACAGTGACTCCCAGCTCATAGTCAACCAGGTAAAGGGAAACTTTGAAGCAAAAGGGGAAAGAATGCAATACTACCTCACAGTGGTCCAGGCCCTACTAAAAAAGTTCACTAGCTTCCAAATTAACCATGTGCCTCGAGAGGAAATGACATGGTAGACGCCCTCGCCAAGTTCGCGTCCGCCAACATACTTATAGGCTCGGCGCTGACAGGTCACCAGTTCATGCCTAGCACCTCTAAGACAGAGGAGGACGATGTCAACTATGTATCCTTCAAGTCTGACTGGATGACCCCCATCCGAGCTTACCTTGAGGAAGATGCCCTTCCAAACAACCCCGTGGAAGCTAGGAGAATGAGAATGAGAGCATCCAGGTATGTCATCCTACAAAACACCCTTTACAAGAAAATTTATTCTTTCCCACTACTTCATTGTCTCACCCCCAAAGAAGCTAACTATGCCATGAGGGAGATCCATGAGGGGGTATGGGGGAATCACTTGGGAGGGTGTGCATTAGGCCATAAAGCAATCAAACAGGGATAGTATTGGCCTACCACGATCTGAGACACCCGTGAATTTGTCAAGAGATGTTACAAGTGCTAATGCTTCACGACCGTGCCCAGATAGCCCCCTGAAGAGCTCACTACCATTTAGAGCCCATGGCCTTTCTCCATGGGGGGGATCGACATCCTAGGTCCCCTCCCTGTGAATTGAGGCCAGTGCAAGTTCGTAGTCATAGCTATCGACTACTTTACTAAATGGGCAGAAGCTGAAGTCTTAGCCAGAATAATGGACTAGAAGGTAAAGGACTTTATGTGGAAGAGCTTAGTCTACCGCTTCGGAATACCTCACGTCATTGTGAGTGACAATGCCAAGAAGTTTGACAACAAATTCCTCAGCAATTTCTGTGGGGACCTCCAGATTAAGCAGCCTCACTCCAGCCCCGCTCGTCCACAAGCAAACAGGCAAGCAGAGGTCACTGTCAAGACCATATGGCATCCATGAAACACAGAACATCTAAAGAAATATTACCAGTAGCTGGGGGTAGTGAGTTATAAGTTGGTGGTCACTATTTAGACTATTTACTTTTTATTTTGGTCAATTTCCTTCAAATATTTACTTTGAATTATGAAATAAAATTTCTCAATATTTTTTCAAAAGTTATATTTCTTTCAAGAAACCTTTACAAAAGATAGAATTTGACCTATCAACAAAAAATGTGAATGCAAAGACGCCTCCTAATGACACTCACTACCTCCACTCTCATCATTGCTCGTGTCCTCATTAGTCTTGGGAGCCTCATAAGGCTGAAAGTCAGAGAAGTCGTAAGCAGAGAATACAGCTGAGACCTTCCTCGTGAGCTCATCATACCGTCAATGAAGGCACTTGACTTGGCCCTCTTAGCTGCTGATTAACCTTAATCAATATATAAATTAAAACAATAATAAAGTCGAATTAGTGTGATAAAATAACTAAAACCTAACAATTAAAGTCAAATAGGGTTTGTGCGATAATTAGGGTTTTATGTGTGTTTTGTTTACAATTTGCAAGGTTTAATGTAGAATTACTATAGAATACAAGGAGCAAAGTATGGAAGCTTGAAAATATAAAGGCTAAAGTGTAATTAAATCAAATGAAGAGTCAACATAATGCAAGTTGCAATTCCAGCAAAGCTCCATTGTCTGGACGGTGGTGATGGCGTCCGGACGGTCACCATGATGCCTATCTTCATGTCTTCCTCCTCCTGCTTCTTCAAACGGCTATAAATAGCCATGTTCACCTTCAGTCTTCAGCATGCCAGAACCAAGAGAGAAAAGAGAAGAGAAAAAAGAAAAAAGAAAAAAGAAAGAGAAAAGACAAAGAGAAAAAGAAAAGTTGCAAAATGATCCGGTCCGTGATGCACTTCAGTCTAAACTTTGTACTTTTACATTTCTGTTATATCTTTCTATTTAGATGGTTGAACTGCCATCACCTTTTTGTCTAACTGATAATAAAGGTGATTGTGTTTCAGTTGTTTCTTGTGAAAGACATTTTAGATTTTGTATTTTCATTTTAGTTATAATGAAAACTGCTTGCACTCCCTACTTGTCCGTAACAATGGGGCATGAGTAGTTCTGTATATCCTCCAGTGAGAGGTAAACATATGTATAATACTGGTTAAATTCTGAAAATGCTAATGTTATATATATATATATATATATATATATATATATATATATATATATATAT
>CAUOFW020002835.1:2992263-3041373 GCA_963454935.2 Ilex paraguariensis
ATATATATATATATATATATATATATATATATATATATATAACTATCGGATGAATGACCTAAGTGATCCTCATGAATGGCTTGTCCTTCTGGATTATTTAAATCGTTTAACTGGTATAAAGGATAATATTACCAGTCTAACAACCACGGTATTCCTATTGGTATGACTAGTCCTCCACCGGAACGCTAAGGATGTTTAACTGGTATATATGTATCACATATATAGTCAAATGAATAATTCAAGTATTCCTTTTGAATGAATTGTCTTTCTGGTTTGCTTGGATTAGTCAATTGACATATCTATAGCCAGCTAACCTAAGAAGTTGTTGTGTTATGACTATTACCACCAGTTGACCTAAGAAGTGGTTGTGTTATGACTTATTATGTATGCACCTACTGTTATGAAGACAAATGAATAATTCAAGTATTCCTCATGAATGGCTTGTCCTTCTGCTTTGCTTGGATTAATTAGTTATCATGGATACCACCAGCTAACCTAAGAAGTTGTTGTCTGATGGTTTATATACATCAGACCTACCAATTAGCTTGCCAGTAAAATGGAAGTTGATTGTTGTAAGGTAGCATTTCCAGTATTTAACCAATATTTTGCATATGGGATCCTTGAACTGAAGGATACTTTTTATTATTGTCTTACTCTATCTACACTTAACTGTTTACTTAGACTAGTTATCAATCTAATCTCACATCACAAGCTATCATATGCTATCCTATTCAAATTAACAACTTAACTATTTTATTTCGTTTCCAAATTATTAAAACTCTTCGTGGGATCGATACTTAGACTTAAAATCGAGAAAATTATAATTCGACCAATTATACTTGGGTGTATAATATTAATCCGATCACTAAAAAGTGTGAATCAAGTTTTTGGCGTCGTTGCAGGGGAGTTACGGTAATTTGAAATTAGATAAGATACAAAAGTTGTTTAGTTGTATTATATGTATATAAAGCGTGTTTTTTTAAATAGTCTATGTCTGTTCATTCATCTGTAGGATCTGTAAATCAATCATCTCCTTCATCTTCATCATCTTCATCTACTCAAGAATCATTTGAATTAAATATGGCTAGAAACATACTTAGGGAAGAACAACCTAGAGAACAAGAAGTAGTTCAAAATATTCGGCCATTAAGAGAGTANTTAAATATGGCTAGAAACACACTTAGGGAAGAACAACCTAGAGAACAAGAAGTAGTTCAAAATATTCGGCCATTAAGAGAGTATCTACATCCTACATGAACTAATGTCCTGTCATGTTTTGTTTTTCCACCAGATGCTCCAAATCTTAATATTAAGCTAGGAACAATACAATTATTACCACAGTTCCATGGTCTAGAAGCTGAAAACCCCTATGTTCATATGAAATAATTTGAAGAAGTCTGTGGAACATTGCAAGATAATTCTAAAATGGTTAGACTAAAACTATTTCCTTTTCCTTTAAAAGATAAAACAAAACAGTGGCTTAGCTCTTTAAGAGCTAATTCAATCACAAACTAGCAAGCTTTACAAGCTGAGTTCTTTAAAAAAAAATTTCTTGTACATCATACAAATACATTTAGACGTCAAATAATGAACTTTTCTGTAAAAGAAGGGAAATTTTTTTATCAATGTTGGGAAAGATTTAAAGATCTTCTCCAAGCTTGTCCACATCATGCATTTGATTTTTTCTATGATGCTCTTCTACCTGCAATGTGAGAATTTGTTTAAATGATGGCGCATGGGGAATTTATGAGTAAAAATCCTGAAGAAGCATTTCAATTCTTTGATACTATTTCTGAGAGTTCCTAGATGTAGGACTTAACTTCTTCAAACATAATAGAAAATAAGCCATCTACATCTGAAAAAGGAAAATATGTGTTAAAAGATGATAATGATGATTTAAGAGCTAAAATGACAAGTTTATCTCAAAAACTAGAAGCTTTAGAGATGAAGAAAATAAAAAAAGTATATGTTATTTCAACTATTGATCAAATCTTTGAAATCTGTGGGTCGTCAGGATATCTTGCAGTACAATGTCCAACTATACCTGCATTCAAAGAAGTGTTAATTGAACAATCTAATGTTATTCCAACTTATAATAAGCCTTATTTGAATCCATATTTTAAAATTTACAATCCAGGATGGAGAAATCATCCAAATTTTAGTTGGAGAAATACATAACCCACAAATCAAACACAAGGTCCACCATAACCGCAAAATCAACAAAATTATCAACCATATCACCCCCACAAAGAAGAACTATGGGAGATATTATGAATCAATTTATGCAAAGTCAAATGAATTTTAACACTCAAACAACACAAGTCTTTAATGATTTAAAGCTCAAACTTCTCAGAGTATTGACGATATTAAAAATCATCTAGCTAAATTGATTCAGTCTCTCAGTATACCAGAAAAGGGCAAGTTTCCATCTCAACCTAAACCTCCACAAAGTCAGAGTCAAGCTAATACTGTGTCATTTGAAGATTCTCCAAGTCAAGTACAAGCAATTACAACACTAAGAAGTGAAAAAATCATTGACAAAACTATTAAACCAAAAATTTCAAAGGAAATACGTAAAGAAATTCCTGTTAATGAACCACTTAAGCCTAAACCTTCAATTGAAAAACTACCAGAAATACCATGTCCTATTCCTTTACCTTTTCCTCAAAAGATCAAAAAACTTTCATCTGAAAAAGATCAATCTGAAATTTTCGAACTATTCAAACAAGTCAAGATCAACATTCCTTTGTTAGATGTAATAAAATGAGTTCCAGCTTATGCCAAGTTTTTAAAAGATCTTTGCATAATAAAAAGAAGAACAAATGTACCAATGAAATCATTTATAACTGAACAAGTTAATACTATAATACAACATGATACTCTTCTTAAGTACAAAGATCTGGGTAGTCCTACAGTCTCATACATCATTGGAAATTTTTAAATCAAAGAAGCTATGCTAGATCTTGGATCCAATTGTAATTTACTGTCATATTCAGTCTATACACAATTAGAATTAAGTGAATTAAAACCTTCCAATAGCACATTACAATTAGTAGACCGATCAATAAAAATTCCACAAGGAACTGTGGAAGATGTTATAGTCCAAGTTGATTAATTCTATTTTTTAGTAGATTTTATCATTATAGACATGGAACCAAATTATTATGAATCTGCATATATACCATTGATTATTGGTCGACCATTCCTAGCTACATCAAATGCTTTGATTAATTGTATAAATGGAATCATGAAACTATCATTTGGGAATGTAACATTAGAACTAAATGTTTTTAATAGTGCTAAACAACCTAGAGAAGAAGATGAAGTGCATGAAATAAATTGTGTTGAAACATTAACTCAAAAGTTTTTTGAAAATGTTTTTTTGGAAAAAGATTTATACACAGTAAAATCTGTATCTGAATGAATCAAAAAATCTAGAAAATCCAAAATGTGAAAATTTGTTGCCTAAATTTGTAGAATCCAATGTCAAGATCTTTAATCCGGATTTAAAACCACTTCCAACCAATCTGAAATATGTTTTTCTGGAAAAAAATGAATTTCATCCTGTAATCATCTCATCAAAATTATCTGAAAGTCAAGAAAAAGAATTAATAGAAGTATTGAAAAATCATCAAAGTGTTCTTGGATGGACAATAGCTAAAATAAAAGTTATAAGCCCACTGTTGTGTACTTATTGTATATATTTAGAAGAAAATGCTAAACCATCTTGTCAAATGCAAAACAAATTAAATCCACACTTAAAAGAGGTCGTTCGCAATGAAGTACTTAAACTATTAGATGCAAATATTATCTATCCTATATCTGATAGTAAATGGGTTAGTCCTACACAAGTAGTTCCTAAAAAATCTAGTATTACTATATAGAATAAAGAAAATGAATTAGTCCCAATGCGCACTGTCACAGGCTGGCATGTATGTATTGACTATTAGAAGCTAAATTCACTCACCATAAAAGATCACTTTCCATTGCCTTTTCTTGACCAAGTATTAGAAAGAATAGCTGGTCATGCATATTATTGCTTTCTAGATGGATACTCTAGTTATAATCAGATTGAAATTGATATAGATGATCAAGAAAAAATTACATTTACATGTCCTTTTGGCACTTTTGCATACAAAAGAATGTCTTTTGGACTATGTAATGCGCCAGCTACCTCTCAGCGCTGTATGTTAAGTATATTTAGTGATATGGTAAAACGATATTTAGAAGTCTTTATGGATGATTTTTCAGTATATGGGGATTTATTTCATATATGTCTAGAAAATCTTGAAAAAGTGATTATTCGATGTGAAGAAACAAACCTTATATTAAATTGGAAAAAATGTCATTTCATGGTTACACAAGGTATTGTCTTAGGTCATATAGTGTCTAAAAAAGGAATTGAAGTGGATAAATCAAAAATTGATCTTATAGCTAACCTACCTTCACCAAAAATAGTAAAAGATATTCACTCATTTCTAGGTCATGCAGGATTTTATAGAAGATGTATAAAAAATTTTAGTTTAATAACCAAGCCTATATGTAAGCTGTTATGTCAAGATATAATATTTGAATGGAATGAAACCTGTTAAGTAGCTTTTGATAGATTAAAAAACATGCTTATTTCTGCACCTATCATGCAACCTCTTGATTGGTCGTTACCTTTCGAAATAATGTGTGATGCAAGTGATTAAACAGTAGGAGCTGTACTAGGGCAAAGAAAAGAGAAAAAACCTTATGTTATCTACTATGCACGTAAAACTCTAAATGATACACAAATGAACTATTCAATCACAGAGAAAGAACTACTTGCTGTCATATTTGCATTAGAGAAATTTCGTTCATATCTGGTTGGATCATCAATTGTTGTATTTATCGATCATGCAATTTTAAAATACTTACTTACTAAAAAAGATGCTAAACTACGTCTTCTACGTTGGATATTACTACTACAAGAATTTGATTTAATCATCAAAGATAATAAAGGAGTAAAAAATGTGGTAGCAGATCACTTGTCAAGAAATTATAAGGCGTTGTGTACTTAATCATGAAATAGGTCAAGTAATTCAGTTTTGTCATTCCAAAGCTTGTGGAGGTCATTTTGCTTCAAAGAAAATCGCTGCTAAAATTTTACAGTGTGGATTTTATTAGCCAACTCTTTTTAAAGATGTTCATATGTTGTGTTTAAATTGTGACAAATGTCAAAGAATGGGAAATATTTCAAAAAGAAATATGGTGCCTATAAACCCTATTTTAATTATTAAAATTTTGATTGTTGGGGTATCAATTTTATGGGTCATTTTCCCCCATCTTTTGGATATATGTATATTTTGGTTGTAGTCGACTATGTCTCAAATGGGTAGAGGCAATTCCATGTAGAAATAATGATCGCAAAACGGTGATCAAGTTTTTGAAAGAAAATATTTTGTCCAGATTTGGAATTCCTCGGACCATTATAAGTGATGATGGATTACATTTTTGTAATAAAATTTTTGAAAATCTTATGAAAAAATACTCAATTTCATATAAGATATCCACTCCATACCATCCACAGACAAGTGGACAAGCTGAATTAGATAATAGGGAGATAAAATATATTTTAGAAAAAAAATAGTAAATCCAGATCGTAAAGATTGGTCCTTAAGATTAACCAATGCGCTTTGGGCTTACCGTATTGCATATAAAACTACTTTAGGGATGTCTCCTTATCGGTTAGTATATGGAAAACCATGTCACTTGCCTATAGAATTAGAACATCGAGCGTATTGGGCAATTAAAATGATGAATTTTGATATAGACAAAGCTGGAATAGCTTGTAAACTTCAAATAAGTGAATTAGAATAATTAAGAAATGAAGCTTATGAAAATGCAAAAATTACAAAATCAAGAACAAAAATTTTTCATAATAAAAATATCATGCGAAATCCTTTTGAACCATCCTAAAAAGTGCTATTATATAATTCAAAACTTCGTTTATTTCCTGGAAAATTAAGATCAAGATGGACAGGTCCTTACATTGACAAACAAGTTTTTGACTATGGAGCAATTGAAATTGAAAATTCATTAACTGGAAATATCTTTAAAGTCAATGGTCAAAGACTTAAACCATATTATGATGGATTTACTCAAGAAATAATTGTTGTACAACTTTCTAATCCTGTTTATATGCTCTGAAAAGTAAATTATTTCTTAAATCTCTATAAAATTAGTAATGAATTGTAATTTATTTGACAGAGTATCTCTTGAGTACAGCCAGAAATTCCTATCGGTGAAATGACAAAAGATTGTCAGGTTTCCATATCAATATTAACTATAACTGTTGTTATATTTCAGATAATGTTTAAATTAAGTTGGGGAGATAAGGATGTGATTTTAGTATTTATTTTATTTTAATATCACTGTTAATTTTGTCTTTGTGACTGATGGACGTTAAAGAACCGGATAGAAAGTCGTAAAAAAAAAAACTATTTTATGTGTACAATGGACGAAAAACTATTTTGGTTAAGTTTAATTCTACTGCATCATCTTTCAAAAGACATCCATGCATTGATCATGAAAAAAGCTAGAAGAGTCAGAAATTTAGAAATTTTTGAAAGTCAATCCCGACCTTTATACAGAAAAAGTACATTGGCAAAAAACTGACGCCCTGATCGTCTCGATGGTTGTGTAAGATGTGATCGTTTACAACATTTAAGACAATATAATCAGTGTGCGGAACCAATTTCAGGTCGAGCATTAGATTATCTCCGGTGGATTACCCTAAAACGCCATCCTATTCTACCCCAATATTAACAAGATACGTAAGAAATGAAGTTAACCGTGTCACTGGTAATATGATCCAGATAGTTCTGACTCTGAATCAGTATGATCATAATTTTTGGAAGAATTTTACATACTTGTAAATATTTATAAATAAATATTTAAGTAAATATTTATAAATATTTCTAAATAAATATAAGTATTTGTAAATAAATGTAAATAATTATAGATTGATTAGAAAAATTAGTAAATATGAAATAACAAATAAAATAAATAAAACCCATAATTTTTGTGACAAGAAAAAGGGTGGTTAGCAAAGTTTTGTAGAATATAAAATTTAATTTTGTGTACTAAAGAAATTTCGAGGAATAAAATACAACACAACAAAATAACAAAATGCAATCAAAAGAACAAAAAATCAAATTATTGGACCGTCTAGACGGTGAACTAACCATCTGGATGGTGAGACCTTAATATAAATACTATTTCTCCGTGCATACGGATCAATTGCACCATCAACTCAAAATTTTAACCATAGCCGAAATTTTCAAGAAGAAAATTCTCTCAAATCTGTAATATTTCATCGTTTTTCTTCAAATTTGTTTCGATTATTTTCCTACCCATCATATATTGAAGGTAACTACCGATTGGAATCATCTTAAATGGAGCATTTGTAAAGAAATTAAGAAAAAATGGATTTGAGACGAAGAACAAGAGGATTTTTGAGTCAAGCACGAAGAGATCAACCTGAGCAACCTCAAGCACCTCCATAACAACCAGGACCAGGAAATATCTTCAATGAGGTGAAGTTTGAGATTTTTGAACAACAAGCCTGGCATGATGCTAAATTTCTGACTAAAACTATTATTTCTGAAAGGCCGGTTATTCACAAAGATTTTGAGAACATAGGTGTACGTCAAATTCTTGCAACTAGAGGATGGTTACAGAATGTTAGATTATCTGTTCCTGCTTATGACTATTTAGTTCGAGAATTCTATATAAATGCTGAGATTATTTGGGAAAGACAATTGCGGGTATTTGTGCGAGGTATTATTTTTCAAGTTACATTGGCTAATATACCCGAATTTTTCCGACCCATGCAAGGACTTGAAAACCCACAATACCTATACACTGATATACCTGGTTTAGATACCATAGGGAGAGAGGTGACGGGTAATCCAGAATTTGGTTGGGGCAGACCATATAAATATATAAAGCAAGGAGACTTGACTGATAAATACCGAATTTTGAACTTGATCACAGTACACAGTTTATTACCTCGTGCCCAAAAGAATCAAATCTACACTGAGCAAGCTTATTTTCTATATGCATTCGGAGTGGGGCATACCATTGATCTACCAAATTCGATCTTGAATCAAATGGTACTTGTTGTAGATAGGAAGAAATCTTCACTCCCCTATGCTATGCTAGTTTCTCAGCTTTGCAGGAAAAAATGAGTGATTATCAATCCAACATGGAAGACTATAGACCATTTTGGCCCATTAGACAAAACTTCATTGAGAAAAAGTCATGGAGGACAACAAAAAGAACAACCAGAGATACCCCCTCTAGAAGAAGAGGAACCATTCCAAGGCCTTGAAGAGTTTATTCTGCCAGAACAACAGCAGCCACAAGAGGATCAACCATACATACCGGTGGATCACAAAACTGACAGATAGATTTTGCTATGATTAGAGACCACTGTCACCCCAGCTTGGTAACAGCATCACAAATATTAACAAACGTATGGAGGATTATGAACAAAATCAAGCTGAAATCTTAAGGCTACTGAGAGGACATTTTGGAGGAGGCCCATCTACTTCCAAGAAGAAAAAATTGAAGATTCTATTGAAAAACTCTGCTATCTTTCATTCAGCCTTTTAATTATGCACTTTTACTTATACACTTAAACTTTAATTTGTGTTTTGCACTTGTTTGCATTAGACTTAGTTGTCTTGAATTAAAGTGTGTCTTAAACTTGTTTGTTTTGAACTAATGTGTGTTTAAGTTTGTTTTTGCTAAAGTTAGAACCTATATTGTTGAAATTAGGAAGACTAGTTCATGTGAATCACAGTGAAATTAGAATAATATTCCTATGTTTTGTAGAAATATTCTTAATATGATCACACGAGATTTTCATATTGTAGTTGTGTACTATCTTAATATTTTAATTGAAACTTAGTCTTAAAAGCACATTAGATTTCTTTATTGTTAAAAATCTTGTGAAATATTATACTCTTTGCATATATAGTGGAGATGTAAACCTATTGTAGATTTTGAACCAATCTTTCTTGGAGAGATACTCTACATCTACTCAAATACAAATCTTCGATTCAACGGTAAACTTTCCTTGAATAATCTCATTAACTTTGTTTTGATTAACACTAACTAAATTGTATTATTAGCATTGTCCTTTACTTTCATATAGAAATTGTACATATATATATAATTTCTGGAAAATGATCTTAGGCCATGTTTGATTAAATCTTGAACCTTGACCATTTCTTTTACAAATTTATATCCGTAGTTAGCTATGATTGAGCTTAAAAAAAATAAATTCTTTCTTTAAACCCAAGAAACACTCAAGCCAAATAAAAGGATATTAACTTACCTTTGCTATCTAATTTTCTTGCACCCTTGTCTAAATCAGCAGGATACAGAAAAAAAGAAAAGCAAAAGAAAGAGACAAGGAAATTGTAGAAAAAAAATTAAATAAATTTTGAGCCAAGAAAGTGAAAAATGGGAAAAAGGAAAAGAAAGAAACATGTGAATATTTAGAAAAAGAGAATGAGGTGTGCCAAAATACTAAAAGATAGCATTTGATATCCAATGACATCGGTTCATAAACCTTAAACCCATGACCACATTACAAACCTAATAAAGTCCTTTTTGATTACAGAAATCATATATTTTTATTAGTTCTATTAATTCTAAAAAGGAAAATGTTAATAGTATATTTAATATAGTGTTAATATTCTTTCATGAGATTATGTCAAAATTCCACTTTATTCAACTAACCGTTCTCTTGATTACTACATGTGAAATTATTTGCCTTGTTAACTATATTCCAATCACATGTAGATTGTGAAAATAGTCACTATAACAAGTGTGTTCTTTTTGCTGAGTGTATTTCAGGAAAATATTGACATCAAAACTACCAGGAAAGAGGGTAATGTTTCTCAAGTGATTTTTGAAAATAAAGAAATCATTAGACACACACACAAGT
The DNA here is from genome assembly GCA_963454935.2 of Ilex paraguariensis. Taxonomy (NCBI): domain Eukaryota; kingdom Viridiplantae; phylum Streptophyta; class Magnoliopsida; order Aquifoliales; family Aquifoliaceae; genus Ilex; species Ilex paraguariensis. The sequence continues at coordinate 3,002,249 of CAUOFW020002835.1, forward strand.
TTTTATAAAAATATATAGATAATATTACAACTAACGTGTGTTACTCTTATAGTGACAAGAGAAGGAAATATCTTGACAAAATAGATAGAATATTAATTTAATTTTGCCTGTGAAAAATATAAGTCATGAATTCCTTTATGAGACAAAACTCGTCCACTAGGAATTACCTAAGGGTTTAAAGGCTTGTTGCATATGCTAAATGCAATCGTGAAAAATCTACGAAAATGATTTTACCTCTGTTTGTATTATATTGTGTTAATAGTTTTTTTTAATTATTTTATTTTTATTTACTAGGGACTAGTAAAGTTTAAGTTGGGGAGTGTGATTAACCTTAATCAATATATAAATTAAAACAATAATAAAGTCGAATTAGTGTGATAAAATTACTAAAAACTAAAAATTAAAGTCAATTAGGGTTTGTGCGGTAATTATGATTTTATGTGTGTTATGTTTACAATTTGCAGGTTTAATGCAAAATTACTACATAATACAAGGTGCAAAGTATGGAAGCTTGAAAATACAAAGGCTAAAGTGTAATTAAATCAAATGAAGAGTCAGCATAATGCAAGTTGCAATTCCGGCAAAGCTCCACCATCCGAACAATGGTGATGGTGTCTAGACGATCACCATGATGCCTATCTTTATGTCTTCCTCCTCCTACTTCTTCAAACGGCTATAAATAGCCATGTCCGCCTTCAGTCTTCAGCAGGCCGGAACCAAGAGAGAAAGAGAAGAGAAAAAAGAAAAGAGAAAGAGAAAAGAGAAAGAGAAAGAGAAAAAAGAAAAGTTGCAAAACGATTCGGCCCGTGATGCACTTCAGTCTAAACTTTGTACTTTTACATTTTCTGTTGTATCTTTCTATTCAAATAGTTGAACTGCCATTACCTTTTTGTCTTAACTGATAATAAAGGTGATTGTGTTTCAGTTGTTCCTTGTAAAAGACATTTTAGATTCTATATTTTCAATTTAGTTATAATGAAAACTGTCTGCACTCCTTGCTTGTATGTAGCAATGGGGCGTGAGTAGTTCCATATATTATGACTAACCTAAAAAGTTGCTATGTTATGACTACTACAACCAGTTGACCTAAGAAGTGCCTGTGTTATGGCTTATTATGTATGCACCTACTGTTATGAAGACAAATGAATAATTCAAGTATTCCTCATGACTGGCTTGTCCTTTTGGTTCGCTTGGATTAATTAGTTGTCATGGATACCACCAGCTAACCTAAGAAGTTGATGTGTGATGATTTATATACATCAGACCTACCAATTAACTTGCCAGGAAAATGAAAGTTGATTGTTATAAGGTAGCATTTCTAGTATTTAACTAATATAACGAATATGGGATCCTTGAACTGAAGGATACTTTTTATTATTGTCTTACTCTATCTACACATAATTGTTTACTTAGACTAGTTATCAATCTAAGCTCACATCATAAACTATCATATGCTATCCTATTCGAATTAACAACTTAACTATTTTATTTCAATTCCAAATTATTAAAACTCTTCATGGGATTAATACTTAGACTTAAAACCGAGAAAACTACAATTCGACCACTTATACTTGGGTGTATAATATTAATCCGATCACTAAAAAGTGCAAATCAGTAGCATCCCTCATCTTCTCTACCTCTGTGGAGTAAGCCTCTACCATAGCAGCCTGCTCAAGAGCTGCTCGAACGTCATCCTCCAACTTGGCAGTTCTTTCATGTGCTAGTCTCAATTGGTCTGCGGCATCCTCTCGTACTTGTCGCTTGAGCCCTAATTGCTTCGTGACATCCTCTTGTTCCTACCGCTCAAGCACCAACTGCTCTTTAGCAGCATCACATACCCACCTCTTGGTTGCCTGGCCATTGATTGCCTCCCTGATCTTCAGTGTGCTTGTAAACACGCAGAGCAAAGTAGCAACCACCTACAGGCATTCAAAAGTAAAATATAAAGAAAAGTCAAGAACAAAACTAAAGAAGAGTACCACACATACCAAAGCAAAGCCCTCTATGGCAGTGTCAACAACACCCTCTGGACCCCAAGAGCCAACCTCCTCACCCTCTGTACGGGTCACAAACCCCCAAAGCCTCTCCCTGGCAAGCTTCACATCCTGCAAACATAGAAATTGAAGCACCTCTCGAAGTAGGGCAGCTAGGCGAACCCTCCACCCTAGCAGGTGACCGCAGAGAGGCCTCAGCCTTCGCAATAGTGCTGGGATCATTTCTGGGGGGTGAGGACACATTAACCAAAGGAGAACGTGGAGCATCACCTAACCCGGTCTCAATAGGACTGGCCTGGCCAATGGTCCTCGGCTGAGAAGCGCTGGGGGCACCAGACTTCACTCTCTCAGAGGAAGGAGGAGAAGACACCGACCTGGATGCATAGACTACCTCCACTATCGATCTATCAATAGAGGCGCTTGCAAAATCAATGTAAGTTAAAAAGCCTACGACGTTGTGCCTACAAAGAGTCTACTAGAAAAGTCAAGTAACTTTCCTCCTCGGCCTCGAAGAAGTCGTGGAATGACCAGACGCCGACATGCTCCCGAGAACTCCTTGAACGGATGGTCATGAACCATCTAAAGCCTGCTCTCTTGCTCCACAGATAGAGTCGGTGAAGCTATAAGAAGCCAATTCCACTATAAGAACCAATACATGATGACTATAACAAAAGTTAAAGGTAGAGTTCTTTCCCAGCTTGGTCATGGGTATTGTATCCCGTCTGGTGGGCACCAGGTCACAAACAGACTCGGTGGCCCACTCGCCTCCAGCAAAGAAGAACTTGGTCTTCCAACTACGAAGATTTGATGTAGGCCCAATAATGAATCTACCCAACCTTGGGGAAAAACGGTACCACCCCTGGTGAGGAACAGGGTTCTCCAAAAGCATATACGTGACCAAGAATTTCTCGAATAATGGAGGAATAGTAGCATCGTGTTCTAATTGCCATAATGCAAAAAATGCTAGTATCACCCTCCACCCATTTGGGGCCATTCTCCTAGAAACCAACGATAAGTACCCCAAAACCTGACATATAGGCCCAGGTATCGAAAACCTCAAGCTTGCCTCCATCAGAGTCTCGAGTAGTCTCCCTCTCACCTGAAAGAACACCTGCGAAAATAAAGTCAGGTCATCCGTGACACCCCAAAATCCAGGGGTCCCGTTGATCGCCCATCAACCTACGAAATGCCTATGGACATTGTATAACTCGATACCACACTGTTGTGTCCCATTTACCGGGATTCATAATTTTACAAAATCAGGTAGAGTTTTCTTTGTACGGGAAAACTCTACCCAAAACACAACCAATGAACTGTACCATAACATAACCCATCCGACGTCCCATATACAAATGTTGACCACACCGGGTCTAATTATAAGAAAACATTGACCACACCGGGTCCAATTATCCATACTTTCATATTATGAGTTTATGCATTAAACATAGTTAATACAAGTTCAAAATTATAATTCCTTTACAAATATTACATGCCAATACATAGTTTGAACAAAAGTTTACAAAACAGTCATGGTTAAAGATCACATGTCGGCCCCTCTACACCCTTGAGGCCCCGAATGAGAGTTCTCCGCTGGTACGCACCCTGTACCTGAAATATTTCTCGTATAGGGTGAGCCAACGCTCAGTAGAAAAACTCCTATAGAGGCTACTCCCCACCTAAAATGCGTATGCAATGCGCAATACCACAAATAACTTCTTCCATTCTAAATAAGAATATGTTATTCAAGATAGAATCTCATAATGTCATGCCACGTAATGAGACGAAACTCACTCATCCATGCTATCCCGAGCCCACAAACGACCCCCACAACAAAATGCGACGCATATGTGTAAAACAAACTTCTTTGGTGAAACACATCCAAAGATCATTTTGAAATCAACCATATGTCATAAAATCAATTCATTCTTGGATGTTTCCTATAAAATGAATAATTTATATATTAAAATCATGTGCCTTTATTGGGTATCAAATTCAGGAATCGCACCTCCGGCTCTGTACGCCGTTACACTTTTCTGGAATTTCACAGCCAGTAAGTGTATGAACCAAGTAACCGGGTTTTTCACCCGAGGGAGTGTCTAGCCCTACTTGCTATACCCAACACAAGTTTTCGTATGCATGTAACCGTGTGACTCAATAGGATGTTCCATCCTACTTTCCCCGAGCCCACCACCAACCACCAAGGATGATGATTGACCAACCATGCAACCACACACCCATGCTCATGGTTATGGATGTGTTTACCCCGTACATATGTACTGTAATGCTTCATTTCAAACTGCTGTCATGTTCAATATGTAATGAATGTCATATGAACAATTTCAACATATCCCATCATCAATTATATCCTAACATATAAATTCTACGATCATCATAATGCTAACATATCGTTAAGCATACATCAACATAACATTACAATTGTAAATCACATCATAAGCATGTAATTTTGCTTTACCACATTACATGAGGATTTGGAGGTTTAGAAGTTATGAAATCAAAGAGGTATTGGTGTTTGGTAACAAAGGCACCAGCACTAGCTCCCTCTGGTGGAAGTACCTCTGTTTGTCTCCATTTTGACCATGACTCACTCAGAATTTGGAAAAGTTCAAAACACGAACATTGTAGATCTAAATGTCATTTGTATTGTGTCAATATTTTAGCTCAATTCAACGGTTGGATCAAAAGTTATGACGATTCTACGACAACTAGTCCGGAGTAGAAAAGTGTACCGACTTTTCTTCACCCAATTTCTATATCCATTGCAAATCCTTTCTTACAAGATTTATTTAGCACATTTAGACACCCTTTTCCCATAGTTAACATACACTAATGGTGCATCCAACAAGATAATTTATCTCAAGTTATGTCACCCATCCTCAATACCCTTTTTTTAACTAAACCATCAATTTCAAACTAGAAATTGATTATATACTTTCTACACCAACTCCATAACCATAGGCAAGTGAATTACATAGTTCCATAAGCCTACCATTTTTCCATCCAACCAACTATATGAAAATTTTAAAATACACAAAACAATCTGTGTAAACCCAATTTTCCAAGAGTTTATACTAATAGCTTCCACATATCAAATGTGAGCTAAAACTTGATTTTTCTTCCTTCTCTTTTAATCTCCCTCACTTTAGGTTTCCAACAAGCAAGAACACACACACGCACACATTGATGTATGAGTTAAACACACTCACTTTATTACATATTAAAGCACACATAACTTCCATCCAAGAAATTACACAAGTACTTCCACATAGCAAAACAAAGTAGGATTTGAATCAAACTCATTCTACAACTACTTCCTCAAGGCAGCAAATAACATTTGTTATTTAAACACAATTCACAACACACATGTTATACATAGCTCATGCCACTAATAACCTACACATTTCACATACACTATTGGTAGGAAATGAACCAAGGTAGGAAAACTCCTATCTCCTTTAAGTGTGGAGACTTCAAAAACACCAAAACAAGCCCCAAGTTCTTGATTTCTCAAAAATTTGCCTTTGAATCTTTGGTGAAAATCGTTGTTTTTGGTACCCACGCGTAGCCCTAATCGCGTAGATGGACTATAATTCTTTGCTTTTGTCGATTCGAGCACCGTAGCACCGTAGATCATAGAGAGAAGGTGAGTTTCTCTTCTTTTTCACTCTCTTACTCTCTCTTTTCTTTTAATGTGAAGACTAGCCGACAATGGTGGGGAAGAAGTCTGATTTCTTCCCCTTTTTATAGTCCCAAAATCCTTGGCTCACAATGCGCCACATAGCCCATTCTTTCTTGGTCCATTTTAACCCCGAAATGATTAAATTTCGTCCCGATTTAAGTTTAAATATTTTTATTTTAAATTACCTCAAATTATTTCCAAAATTTTAAAATTTTTGCCAAAATCCCGTTTTTGGGTCACCCGAGACTCAATTGTCTCGAAAAACGTAAAAAATTCGACTATTTCAGAATTCGATGAAATTTAACAGGGTAACTAAATTTCGCGAGACGAATCCAACGGTGATGTCCGTTTTGTCATCCGAGTTCCAAAAAATTTTAGGTTTTTTCCCCTGTACTATAGCTACAAAATTACCATTTTTCTCCTATTTTCAAAAGTTTAAATTTTTCCCGGGTTTCACATTCTTCCCCCCTTAAAAGAATTTCGTCCCCAAAATTCACATACAATCACATGCATATGCAACAGTCAAATAATGTTAAATGACCACAAGAATGTACCTCTATCCTCGAACAAGAAAGGGTAATAGATATGGATAGTGTCCTTGCGCTCCCATGTCGCCTCTTTCACTCTTCGGTGCTGCCACAGCACCTGCACTAGCCGCACGGTCTTGCCTCGCAGAACCTGTTCCTGACTATCCATGATGCGCACTAGTCCCTCCACGAAGGTCCCATCCGCATCAACGGTCAACTGACCCCAATCCACCACATGGGTCGAATCTGGAGTATACTTCCGGAGCATAAAGACATGGAATACCGCATGAACACTAGATAAATTTGGCGGTAATGCCAACTGGTAAGCCACTGCACCCACCCTCTTGAGTACCTTGAAGGCCCGATATACCTTGGCTACAACTTTCCCTACTTACCAAACCTGACCACTCCTCTCTTAGGCATCACCTTCAAGAAGACATGATCTCCCACCTCAAACACTAGAGGTCGCTGTCGTCTATCAGCATAGCTCTTCTGTTGGCTTTGAGCGATAAAAAGACGTTTTCGAATCAAGTCCACATTCTCCGAGGTGTCTCTAACCAATTTCGGACCCGTAGTAGACCTCTCTCCTATCTCCGTCCAACATACCAGAAAACGACATGGCCTCCCATATAGCGCCTCATAGGGTGCCATCTGTATACTCACCTGATAACTATTGTTATAGGCGAACTCCACCATGAGCAAGTGATCTTCCCAACTACCCTTGAGATCCAGGACGCATGCCCGAAGCATGTCCTCTAATGTCTGGAGCACTCTGACTAACCATCTGTCTGGGGATGAAAAACAGTGCTCATCATCAGTTGTGTCCCCATGGCCCGCTGAAAACTCTCCCAAAAATGAACCATAAACCTAGGATCCCGATCCGATACTATAAAGATGGGTACTCCATGCAATCGGATAATCTCCTATATATACAACCTACATAATTTCTCCAGTGTGTAGGTCATCCGCATAGCCAAAAAGTGTGCCGACTTAGTAAGTCGATCCACTATCACCCACACCGCGTCATGACCTCGTGATTTCCGTGGCAAATGGGTCACAAAATCCATCGTGATATGATCCCACTTTCACTCAGCTACCTCCAAGGGCTAGAGCAAATCTGCTGGTCTCCAGTGTTCAGCCTTAATCTGTTGACACGTGAGACATCGACTAACAAAGTCACCAACCTGCCTCTTCATTCCACTCCAGATGAACAAAGTCACCAAAGTCACCAACCTGCCATACTGGCGACGAAGATCATAATACATCTTTGTACCCCCTAGATGAACTGTAAAATGGGAGCAATGAAACTCCCTAAGGATCTCCTCTCTCAGATCTGCCAACTGAGGAACCACAACCCTTCCTCGATACCGAAGACTACCATTCGAGTGAATAACCCAGCTCTCGTCACCTGTACCTACCTATACACAGTCCTAGATGGATAATAGCTCCGTGTCCTAACTCTGGGACTCAATCACCCTACTCAGTAGAGCCGACGTAACCCCCAAACTCCCCAAAGTACCCTGAGCCTGACCCATATAACATAGCCCGAACTGTCCCACAGTCTCGAGTATCTGCCACTCTCGTGAAGCCACACTAGCTATAACTCCCCGTGACTTTCAACTGATTGCGTCAGCCACCACATTTGCTTTACCAGGATGGTAATGCAAAGTGAAGTCATAATCTTCGAGGTACTCCATCCATCTCCATTGCCTCATGTTGAGGTCCCGCTGTATAAAAATGTACTTCAGACTCTTGTGGTTCGAAAACACTTCAAACTGCTCGCCATACAAGTAGTGATGTCAAGCCTTCAAGGCAAAGACAATGGCTGCCAACTCCATGTCATGTGTGGGATAATTCTACTCGTGATTCTTTAGCTACGGAGAACCATAAGCTACTACCCTCCCGAACTGTATCAAAACACATCCTAGCCCGTCCTTCGAGGCATCACAATAGACCGTGTAACTCTATCCCCATTCTAGAGCTATCAGAATAGGAACCGAAGTAAGTCTCATCTTCAACTCCTGGTATGCATTCTCACAAGAATTATTCCACACAAACTTGACCTCTTTTCGGGTCAACTTCGTCATAGGCGAAGCTAATCAAGATAAATCCTCAATAAACCGCCGGTAGTACCTCGCCAATCCCAAGAAACTACGTATCTCGAAGACTGACTTCAGTCTCTCCCAATTCATAACTGCCTTAACCTTCTTCGGGTCCACAGATACACCCAAAGCCGAAACTATATACCCTAAAAATGTTACCTCCGTAAGCCAAAATTCACACTTGCTAAACTTGACGTACAACTGATGCTCTCTCAATGTCTGGAGAACAATCCTCAAATGACCCTCATACTCTTCCTCAGACTTGGAGTAGATCAAGATGTCATCAACAAAAACTACAACAAATTGATTTAAATAGGGTTGGAACACCCTGTGCATGAGGTCCATGAATGCTGCTGGAGCATTCGTCAATCCAAATGGCATCACTGTGAACTCAAAATGCCCATACCTCATTCTGAACGCCGTCTTAGGGATATCTTCCTCCCTAACCCTCAACTGATGGTAATCGGTTCAAAGATCTATCTTGGATAGACCCGTACCCCTCTCAGCTGATCAAATAAGTCATCAATCCTCAGCAAAAGGTACCTATTCTTGATAGTGACCCTATTCAACTACTGCTAATCAATACACAACCGAAGAGTCTTATCTTTCTTCTTAGCAAATAGAATCGGAGCGCCCCAAGGTGAACTGCTCGGTCTAATAAACCCCTTGTCCAACAATTCTTGCAATTGCACCTTGAGTTCTTGCAACTCAGCTAGTGTCATCCGATGTGGAGTCCTAGAGATAGGCGATGTACCCGGATACAACTCAATAGTGAAGTCTACATCCCTATATGGAGGTAATCCCAGTAGTTCATCTGGAAAAATATCCTCATACTCGCACACAACCCAAGGTAGACCAAATTCCTGCCTCACCTCATCCTCCAGGGTAAGGCTAGCAAGCCAACCCATCAACTGTCCGTGCTATCTAGAGTCATACATAACTTAGGGTAAAACATACTGCTTCTCCCCCTGAAACTTGAAACAAACACCTTCCGACGTATAAGCCGTGACACTCTTCCAATCACAATCAATGACGACCCGGTATGCCATCAACTAATTCATCCCAAGGATCACATCAAACTCTGACATGTCCATGACCTTAAGGTCCACGATGAGTAGAATTCCCGAGATCTCTAACTCACAACCCTGACATATCTGATCAATTCTCACCCCAGCACCTAGGGGAGAACTCACGTGCAACGACTCTTCCAAAGTCTTAACCTCTAAGCCCAAGTCTTTCACACAAGGTGCATCAATAAAAGAATGTGATGCACCAGAATCAAATAACAGTCTAGCCCATAAGTGGGAGAGTAAAAATGTAACCAATATCATCGACGGATCTACCAGCCCAGTCTATGGCATCATGGCATAGACACGCCCCTGAGTCCCTGAAGTCTTGGCTTATGAGCCCTGGCCTCATCCTCGACCCATGCGTTGGCCCATTTGGCCAGCTTGCGGTGTCCCTGCACGAAAAGTAGTAGGGCCTTGTGCTGCACCCTGGAACTGGTACCGGTACTGGTTGCCCTGACCCATAGTAAGGTAGTGAGGAGCATACTACGTCTGTGGTTGCCCCACTAAAGTCTGAGACTGCGATGACCCATGACCCTGGGATTCTTGCCTCTAAGGACAATCCCTCTTCATGTGTCCTAGTTGGTTGAAGTGATAGCAAGTCCGTTGGCCTGTTTGATAAGAAGGCCTGCGATTTCTTCCACCCTGGGAAGACTGACCTTGGCCTAAGCCTTGATGTCTACAGCCCTGTCCCTAAAATCCTTGCGGAGTAGAGGTCCGTTGTTTCTTCCCCGCACTAGAAGAAGAGGATTGACCCTCTTTCTTCTTGTCTTTTGCACCAGACTCGCGGATGCTCCTTGCATCATCCACCTCTCTCTCAATGGCCATAGTAGTCGCGACCGTCGAGTCTAAGTCTTACAGAAGAAGACCCACAATTTTACTCCGGATGGACAACTTAAGACCATCCTCAAACTTCCTCACTTTGGCCATATCTATGGCCACGTAGTCATTGGTGCAATGGGCTAACTCTGTGAACTTAGCCATGTACTCCATCACCGTCATCATCCCTTGTCTCAAGTCTAAGAACTCCCGAGCCTTTGCATGTCAAGCAGCCATTGGGAAGTACTTGCCCATAAAAAGCTCTTTGAATTCTACCAATGTCATTACCTCCAAGTTCTTGGAGTCCTTAACCCAATCCCACCACACTTGGGATTCTCCCTCTAGCTGAAAAGTAGCTAGCATTATCTTCGTGGCATCAGAGGTAATCTCCATAGCCCTTAAGATCTTGTCCACTTGTCGGAACCAATGGTCAGCCACCATAGGATCCGCTCCTTCCAGAAAGATTGGAGGATTATGTGCCTTGAACTTATGGAGGTGACTTGAACCTCCTTGACTCCCACTTGCACATGTCTGTATAATAGTAGTGGCCATAGCACTAGCTTGTGCAATGGTAGCCGCCGTGGCACCAATAGCCTCCATGAAGGCTTGTTGGTCAAAGGCCGGTGATGGTGGTTGGTTGTTCCGTCCACCCCGACGTTCCCTTCCTCTAGTTGCCATCTACACACACATAAGATAGCAATAGATCAATTAGTTAATATCCCAAGTTAAGGATCAAGTATTTAGTAGACATTCACTCATTGAACTATACCGTTCATCCCTTTTTTTTTTTCCAAACTCCCAAGGTTATGTTTTCTAACCCCAGTGTATTCCTTTCCATATACATTTCTATCATGCATATAATTCACATAATAAGTAACACATAGCATGTAGCAAGTAGAGCACATAACATGAAATGCATATGGAATGCAATGGTCTATACCCGTGCCCATCGAGCCCTAGGTTATTCGTATGCCTATGCTATGATACCAAGCTATGACACCCCAAAATTTGGGGGTTCCGTTGATCGCACATCAACCTGTGAAACGCCTGTGGATATCGTATAACTCGATACCACACCGTTGTGTCCCATTTACTGGGATTCATAATTTAACAAAATCGGACAGAGTTTTCTTTGTATGGGAAAACTCTACCCAAAACACAACCTGTGAACCGTACCATCACATGACCCATCCGACATCCCATATACAAATGTTGATCACACCGGGTCCAATTATAAGAAAACATTGACCACACCGGGTCCAATTATTCATACTTTCACATCATGAGTTTATGCATTAAACATTGTTAATACAAGTTCAAAATTATATTTCCTTTACAAATATTACATGCCAATACATAGTTTGAACAAAAGTTTACAAAACAGTCATGGTCAAAGGCCACATGTCAGCCTCTCTTCACCCTTGAGGCCCCGAATGAGAGTCCTCTGCCGGTACGCACCCTGCACCTAAAATGTTTTTCGTATAGGGTGAGCCAACGCTCAGTAGAAAAACTCCTACAGAGGCTACTCCCCATCTAAAATGCGTACGGAATGCGCACATGCCACAAACAACTTCTTCCATTCCAAATAAGAATATGTTATTCAAGATAGAATCTCATAATGCCATGCAAAGTAATGAGACGAAACTCACTCATGCATGCTATCCCGAGCCCACACCAACCCCCACAACACAATGCGACGCATATGTATAAAACAAACATCTTTGATGAAACACATCCAAAGATCATTTTGAAATGAACCATATGTCATAAAACCAATTCATTCTTAGATGTTTCCCACCAAATGAATAATTTATATATTAAAATCATGTGCCTTTATTGGGTATCAAATTCAGGAATTGCACCTCTGGCTCCGTACGCCGTTACACTTTTATGGAATTTCACCGCCAGTAAGTGTATGAACCAAATGGCTGGATTTTTCACCCGAGGGAGTGTCTAGCCCTACTTGCTATACCCAACACAAGTTTTCTTATGCATGTAACCGTGCGAATCAATAGGATGTTCCATCCTACTTTCCCCGAGCTCACCACCAACCACCAAGGATGATGATTGACCAACCATGTAACCACACACCCATGCTTATGGTTATGGATGTGTTTACACCGTACATATGTAATGTAATGCATCATTTCAAACTACTGCCATGTTCAATATGTAATGAATGTCATATGAACAATTTCAACATATCCCATGCTCAATTTTATCCTAACATATAAATTTCATGATCATCGTAATGCTAACATATCGTTAAGCATACATCAACATAACATTACAATTGTAAATCACATCATAAGTATGTAATTTCTATTTACCACATTACATGTGGATTTGGAGGCTTAGAAGTTAAGAAATCAAAGAGGTATTGGTGTTTGGTAACAAAGGCACCCGCACTAGCTCCCTTTGGTGGAAGTACCTCTGTGTTTCTCCATTTTGACCATGATCCATTCAAAATATGGAAAGGTTCAAAACACAAAAGTTGTAGATCTAAATGTATTCTGTATTGTGTCAACATTTCAGCTCAATCCAACGGTTGGAGCAAAAGTGATGACGATTCTACGACAACTGGTCCAGAGCAGAAAAGTGTACCGACTTTTCTTCACCCAATTTCTATATCCATTGCAAATCCTTTCTTACAAGATTTATTTAGCACAGTTAGACACCCTTTTCCCATAGTTAACATACATTAATGGTGTATCCAACAAGATAATTTATCTGAAGTCATGTCACCCATCCTCAATACCTTTTTTTTTTAACTAAACCATCAATTTCAAACTAGAAATTGATTATATCCTTTCTACACCAACTCCATAACCATAGGCAAGTGAATTACATAGTTCCATATGCCTACCATTTTTCCATCCAACCAACTATAGGAAAATTTTAAAATACACAAAACAATCCATGTAAACCCAATTTTCCAAGAGTTTACACTAATGGCTTCCACATATCAAATGTGAGCTAAAACTTGGTTTCTCTTCCTTCTCTTTTAATCTCCCTCACTTTAGTTTTCCAACAAGCAAGAACAAACACACACACACACACTGATGTATGAGTTAAACACACTCACTTTACTACATATTAAAGCACATATAACTTCCATCCAATAAATTACACAAGTACTTCCACATAGCAAAACAAAGTAGGATTTGAATCAAACCCATTCTACACCTACTTCCTCAAGGCATAAAATAAAATTTGCTATTTAATCAGAATTCACAACACACATGTTATACATAGCTCATGCTACTAACACATTCAATTTTTAAGGGATTTCACAAGTGATTCCCACATATCACACACAACTAGAAATTTACATAAGCCATTTCTACACCCTTTTTCATTCCCATTTTATCTATTTTACATGCATAGGTGAGTAATATATATATATATATATATATATATATATATATATCTTACACATTTCACATACACTATAGGTAGGAAATGAACCAAGGTAGGAAAACCCCCTACCTCCTTGAAGTGTGGAGACTTCAAAAACACCAAAACAAGCCCCAAGTTCTTGATTTCCCAAAAAATTGCCTTTGAATCTTTGGTGAAAATCGTTCTTTTTGGTACCCACGCGTAGCCCTTGTTGCGTAGATGGACTTTAATTCTTGGCTTGTGTCGATTCGAGCATCGTAGCGCCGTAGATCGTAGAGAGAAGGTGAGTTTCTTTTCTTTTTCCCTCTCTTACTCTCTCTTTTCTTTTACCATGAAGACTAGCCGACAATGGTGGGGAAGAAGGCTGATTTCTTCCCCTTTTTATAGTCCCAAAATCCTTGGCTCAAAATGCGCCACACAGCCCATTCTTTCCTGGTCCATTTTAACCCCGAAACAATTAAATTTCGTTTCGATTTAAGTTTAAAATATTTTATTTTAAATTAACTCAAATCATTTCCCAAAATTTAAAATTTTTGCCAAAATCTCATTTTTGGATCACCCGAGACTCAACCATCTCGAAAAATATGAAAAATCTGACTATCACGAAATTTAATGAAATTTGATAGGATAACTAAATTTTGCGAGACGAATCCAACGGTGAAGTCCGTTTCATCATCTGAGTTCTAAAAAATTTCAGATATTTGACCCGTACTGTAGCGATAAAATTACCATTTTGCCCTTATTTTCAAAAGTTTAAATTTTTCTCGGGTTTCACATCATCGCTAAAGAAAACACTCATACCAATAGAAGAGAAAAAATGAGTACCAAATAACGTATCTCAGGAGCTCATTTTATTCATGTCACTGATTGACCGCTTCTTGGCGCTACCTAAATGCCAATAGACTTGCCTACATGCTCCCCGGAGTTACCGCCGTCAGCTGAGACACACAACCCAATGACATGGAAGTTGCCTGCATGGCTAGCCCCATGGGCGCCGCCCGCAAGCTCAGCGCCATGGGTGCCGTTTGTACCAAGGGTGTCGCCTACCTCTCCTATCACTCCATCTCGCCCATTCCAAGCAGCACCACTGACACCAAAATGGCCAAAGCCCCTACTTAACTCAGTAGATCCAGTGCCCATAGCATCATTGCCGCCGCCCACACCATGGACCCCCAGTTGGGCGCCGCCTGTAGCATTATTGAGACCGCCCCTAGGCTCTCCCACGCTTTGCACTTTGCCGAGGCCAATTGCTCTACTGCTTACCTCACACCCCGCTCCTCCCAAGGCATAGGATCTGCCCATTTGGCCATTGGAGCCGCCCGGCCTTTGGACTAGCTCTCTTGAGCTCTTCGTCATCTCGCCACCCACCTTCTTGGAACTCCTAGTCTCCATTTGCCTTGTTTTGATTTAGAAGAGAGAAGACTAAGGGAGAGAAATGGGCAAGGAACAGTAACCTCTTGAAGAGGCCTTTAAATAGAGGAAAGATGGTTTCTCGAAGAAGCCTTGTGGGAATAGCTTCTTGGAGAAGCCTTGTTGAACAGCTTCTTGAAGAAGCCTTGATTGAATAGTTCCTAAGAAAAGCCTCCAGAAATAATAAATGACAAGAAGAATGAGAAGGAAGAGACCAGGGACCTCTATTTATAGACGAAGACCCAACAAGAGCAATGCCAAAAAATGCAAAAAATATCTGGATATCAGTAAACTCAACAGAGTCCCTGAAGATGAAGAAAAAGCATATGCCCTCAACCCCTTCCTCTCACAAAAATTTAGAGGCTTAGGGCATGGGGGCAAATGATGAGCCCAAAAATCAACTAGGCCAGGCCCGATAAACCAAGAGGGGCTTAAGTCACCAGCGCCTAAATGGGGGTCGCCCTAGCCTCTGGCACAACCCAAGGGGGCGCTACCCATAAGGGAATCTCTTGCCTTTCTTGCGTCCTCCTCACTTTGCCACTCCGACCCAATCTAACCCAGCTCAGGATCCAGGAGATCTAATCCAACCTTAGTTGTACATACCAAAGGTGTAGAGACCTCTCCCTCACATCACCACCTCACCATACCTATATAATGTAAGCCCTCTTCACATAGAGGACATCACCTTAAGACCGCTACTTCATGTCCTCCCTACACCTCCCTAGTTTCTCTCTCGTAAAGTATTATAATACTCCAGGAGTATATTCTCCCTGTTACTTTACTCATCAATAAAACACCTCCAGCCACTGCTATCATTTCCCGAGAGTGGAGTAGGTCATCCGGACTGAACCACTATATATTTGTGTGTTTGCTTTTATTTACTATTTTACCATTGATTGCTTATTTATTGCTCATTAATTACACCCTTACATATACTCGATTGTTGATCTTGCTCAATACCAATTTGTGCATCATAAGAATTGATATGAGATTGATGATGTGTATGCTAGACGTGAAGTAGAACTTGCACGTGTGCATACATTATTCAAATCAATAGACTTGAGTTCTTAGCAAGAAACTATGTAAATAATGATCTAACAATAAAAAACAAACAAGGTTTATCATGGTTCGCCAACGTTGGCTAGTCTACTCAAATAGAGTCTCTTGCTCCAGGGAGGGGAAATTATCTTAGTGCTTGTGGGGAACGTGTCTGTTATAGATTGCCCACTTTTGGTGAATGTCTTTGATACTTATAAGAGCATCTCCGATGGAAATTCAAACTCTTACCCAAATTTGAGTAAAACAAATTGGTAAAATGTTTGATTTTGTATAAACCTCTTCAATGGACAAACCAATTTTTAAAGAAAAAGAAGCTCAAATTTAAATGAGGACGAATCCAAATTTAAAAGAGGGTAAAATATAACCATTGGATCTTTGAAGGAGAGTGTAATCTCACTATTAAAGATTTGGGTTTGGAAAAGGATGTCCCTTGATTTGGGTTTAAAAAAAGGTTTGCCTTTATTTGGTATGAGTATAGGTTTAACATTCAAGAAAGCTTTTAAGAGTTTTTTACCCTCTTTTAAAAAAAGGGTTTAGAAAAAGGGGTAGAGATTGGAGATGGTCTAAGATATTGGCAACGCCTTCCCTTATTAATTGGGATCTTCTCTGGTTATTGCTAGACTGTTAGAGTAAATCTCTCCTTGATTGTTGGGAGTGCATTCCTCCTTGATTGTAGGAGCTTGTTTCTCCACGATCGCTAGGGTAGTGCTCCTTCTTTATTGCTAAGATAATGTGGCCTTCCTTTTCCAAGAACCTATGAAGGATAAAAGGATCCAGTTGGATGACCTGTGTACTCAATTAACTCTTATTCGTCGAGCTTGTTCACCAACCTAGAAGTCCGACCAAAGGTCGAGGTCGGGCCTTTTAACTTGCCGAAGGTCCTTATGGTCCTGCACTTATTCTCTGTGGTTTAGGTCTTAGCTATATTTCATACGTATTAATATGGTATCATTAGAGATTAAAATGGAGTTATTAGGTATAAATTCTATCTTAAT
This sequence comes from Ilex paraguariensis, assembly GCA_963454935.2. Taxonomy (NCBI): domain Eukaryota; kingdom Viridiplantae; phylum Streptophyta; class Magnoliopsida; order Aquifoliales; family Aquifoliaceae; genus Ilex; species Ilex paraguariensis. The sequence goes on from CAUOFW020002835.1 coordinate 3,019,318, forward strand.
TGATACGATTATAATTAGGTTTGAAGGGGTCAATAATTCTGATCATCATCTAAGAATTGGACTTGGATATGCGGCAGTTTGCACATGATGAAAAAAGTTATTTGGAATGACTCTACTATGACCGAGCAAAGGAAAAGATTCATCTGAGTAGGCAACTAGGCTATTTTGACCGAGCTAAAGTTGGTCCAATTGGGCAAAGGATAAAATTTGATCAAGCAGGTAGCTAAGTTATCCTGACTGAGCTAAAGTATCTGATCGAGCATGTACCTAGGCCATACTAATCGAGCTAAAGTGGGTCCATCTGAGTGAAGGACAACATTCGACCGAGCAGGTAGTTAGGCTATCCTAATTGAGCTAAAGTAGGTATGATCGAGCTGAGGAATAGATTTGACCGAGTAGTTAGCTAGGCCATCCTGGTCGAGCTAAAGATGGTCCATCCGAGCAAAGGACAAGATCTGACTGAGTAGATAACTAGACTATCCCAAAAATTCAGAGGCGATGCTAGGCAGCCAATAAGAAAATTGTCTAAATTATAGTAACATGTAATTAATATGTGACCTAAATCAGCTAATGAGAAAGGAAACCCTATAAGGTTCAAACACAAATTAAGGAAGGTCTAACTGGAATCTCTGTAGTCCTAAATAATCGGGAACAGACTCCCTATAAAGACTGGGGTAAAGCTTAAGTTCAAGGTAGACACATGACTTAATCCGAAATGTGTACACCCAAGTGCAGGCGGTCAAGTTGTATTAATAATTCAATTAAGTTCGGAGTCGAATACATAGGGAACAATGATTGGTGTTTTGAAGTAAGCAATAATAGAGACCAAGTAACTGGAAACTTTGATAGTTTGGAGTGGTGGGATTTCTTGAATAGAATAGATGACTCTTTTGAAGAGTTTTCTAGACAAAATATAAGATAAATTCAAATGTAAAACAACCACCCTTTAGCTTGAGGATCATAATATGAAGTTAACCATCCAGTTTATTATACTTCTGTTTTATAACTCAATTAACTCCTGTGTCAACAACAAATTAATCAGAAGATAAAGATGGACTATGAGAATTAAGCATATGATTCCGATGCCTTTCTAGAAGTGGACAAGAATTGCCTTTGCCAAGATTTAATTCATCTACAAACAAGCAAGTGTTTCTACAAGGCATCCAACCATGACATTAATGTTCCATTCTTTAGATAAAGCACGATAATAGTGAAGATTGAAATGTATCATGCAGATATTGCCTAGGTACTTGCCTTGAACCAGTAGGTTTTTCCATGCAAGAGTCATCTGTGACATAGAAAGAACCCATGGTTAGATAAAGTACCTTAGCTTCGCTAGATACATTCAACCATTCAATGAACAAGTGAAATATAAAGCATTAAAGCATAAAGGAAATACACAAGTATAGCTTCTAGACAATCAATACATGTTCATCACCTCTTACTAAAGAGTGAATGAGGAACTACTCACTCTTAATGGCTTGAGTAAAGCTAGAAAAGTGAGTGATACTCATCTCTCAAAGTAGAGAACTTACAAGGTAAAGTGCAATAAACAAAGAGCTGATCTTCACTAAAGAATAAGTGAATCACGTTCCACCCTTCACGGCTTTGGTAAAGCTCTAGAAAAGTAGAAGAGTTTCACTCCTCTAAGGAAGAAAGAAGCTCAAGCAATGGAAGTGAAAGACATAAACAACGAAAGTAGGAGAAAGTTAGTCACTACTTGGTGGGTGGCTTCCTCAACCAACAAATGGAGGGTTGCTTCCTCAACCAACAAGTGGAGGGTTGCTTCCTCAACCAAGAAATGAACTAACTCTCTTGATACAAGTAAATATAACATACATCTAAGATTAATCAAAATGAGTGGGAGTCTAAGCCTCCATACAAACTTCTTACTAGTTCTTGGTGTAGTCTAAGCGTACTAACCAAGCTCTCACTCCATTCTTTACAATAGAAGAAGAATGCCCCCTGAAGCTCCCCTAATGGGAGTATTCATAGGCAAGGAAGGGGAGGGGGGAAGATAAGAGAGGATGAATAGTGTATGCCACCCAGTAAAAGTGAAAACCAACAACTTTGTAGGCAATCTGTGAATGACGTTCGAACATAAGTTGACGTTCGAACGTTGTTTCTATTTTGGCTTTATGGACGTTCTAACGTGGTATGACGTTTGAACGTGTCTTCTGTCTTTGCTTTAGGGGCGTTCGAATGCCAGATGGGGTTTGACCATATCACTCAAGTGGTCTATGGTCTTTTTGTGGAAACCCACTTCCACACTTCATGCAGAGCTTGGTGTTTTGCACTCATCACTATGGTCTTCAATCAAATTAAGTGGGCGTTCGAATATGAGTTGGTGTTCGAACATGGTACTCAAGTACCTCAGAGTCTTCTGTACTGCTTGCAACATGCCATGTCTCAGCAGTCTAGTCTCCTCATAGTTCAAGTAAACGTTCAAACGTGAGTTGGCGTTCGAACATGGTACTCAAGTTCCATCATTCTCCAATTTTGTTCCCTTATGCACTGGTGTTACACTCAAGTGTGATATTTGTTATTCTTGAGCCTTTGTTCACTCTAGGACCTGAAATGTCATCACTTAAACTCCATCAAAGTATAATTAGTCCTAAAAAGGCATAGTAATATGTAAATTTAAGTACTAATCACACCCCCCAACCTAAATATTGATAGTCTCTAGTAATACAACAATTGAATGCCAATCTATTTCTAATGCCTTTTTCGTAGGTCATCCGGTTGCATTTAACATATGCAACAAGTCGTTGAACCACTAGGTTTACCCTAGCAGACGAGTGTTGTCTCATGAGGGTTTTTAGTGAAGCTACCCACAAACATCAGTCGAACAGATGTGTATGTGAGATTGCTGATTAGAGTGAATTAGCATCATGGTCGTTAGGACACTCAACCCTCAATCTTGACTTATATCCCGCATGCTTCTCTTTCATAGGTATTTATTCTATACAAAAATTAGCATCTGTCACATTGGCATTTTGGATTCCTTGAGTAGTGGGAATGATTATTCTAGAAACAAGAATTGTTGTATAACAAACATTACACTTTACCACCTTCCATGGATAGCTTTGATTTCACAAACCTTTCTTAGAGTGCTCTCATAAAAAATTCTCTCCAATTATAGTGACTTGTTTCTCACAGGGCATGCAATCTGAAGATGGCTAGTCGAAAGAATAACATGTGCAATTCATAAAGGAGTGAAGTTTAAGGAAACAAACTAATCATGTTTTGGCATAACCTCATGGAGGAAAATTGATACAAATAAAGAAATACTATTTGAAATGCTCCAGCTTTTGGTTAACAACATACACATGCACCAGACTTGAGATCAATTAGGGCTTTGTATAGGTTGTAATGTGGCTAGAGGTCAGTGGCTAACGAAATGACGTTAATGGTATTCAAAAAGCTATCTTCTCATTTATGTAGCACACCTTTTCTAGCTTTCCGATCTTTTGCCTAGCCGTGGTATTTCTTTCTTTCTCTTTTCTCATTTTTCACTTTCTTGGCAATTCCCTATCTTTCAGTATCTTTTCCTTTTCGGTTATTCTCACCAATTTTTTTTCTTTTCGTGATCAGCAGCCACCATTGTGTTTTCTATCTTTCTCTTACTTTTCTATATCATATTGATTTGTAAGAGGGTGCAAGAAAATTAGATAGCAATGTATGTCAAGTATATTTTCTTGTGGCTTGGTTAGCATATGAGTTTCTTGAAAAAGAGATCATATATTAAAGGCTCAATCATGGCTAACTAGGGATAATTTTGTAAAAGAAATGGCTGAGGCTCAAATTTAGATCAAAGATGGCCTAAGATCCTTTCTCAAGTATGTGCATATGTATGTGTCGTATGAACAGATATGTCAATAGAATTCTTTAGTTGCATGAATCAAATCAAAATTAATGAGATTATTCCAGGATAGATAGTGAAAACCCTTTCTAGAGTAAATGTTGATCTTCTCTCAAAAAGCATCGCAAGGCTCAAAGCTTACCATGAGACTTTTCGTTATCTCCACTGTTTATGTCGGGTGTTTCGGGGAATGTCGGTTATATATTGATTCCATTTTCGAGTTTGATCATCTTGTACCTTAAGAATAACAAATAATGATGTACATCCGACAATTTAAGCATAGAGAAAATACCAATTTTCCAAGAAATGTGGTTTGAAGTCTAGATTGCTAAGTTATGTGTCAAACCGATCATGTGGTTAGTTACTTTAACAAACAGTCTTAGCATCCACTTTTGTTTCATCATTTATAAACAAATACCAATATTAAGCTACATTTACAAAGATAAAATTGATAAACTGAATCATTCATTTTGCATGATATGCTCATTTAACACCAACATCAACGATTCAATTCATCCACAAAAGAAATAACAAAACACATAAAAACTTTAAACATCCACACAAACCATAAAAGAAAAAGTTCATTCATCCAAGAAGAAACAAACAAAACACCCAACTCCACTCAAGAACAAAAATATCCTTCTCTCACTCTCACTCTCACTCTTCTCTGGATCCACCATCTCCACCAACTCCACTAGCTCCACCAGCTCCACCAGCTCCACCCTTCAAAAGACTAAGGATCTCAACCTGCTTAGCTTCAATGCTAAGCATGATGTCCCATAAAGAACGCCGGGTGGTCATGCTTGTGACGCCCCAAAATTTGGGGGTCCGTTGATTACCCATCAACTCGCGGAATACCCGTGGATACTGAGTAATTCGATATCATGCCATTATGCCCCATTTACTGGGGTCCATAATTTAACAAAAATTCAAGCAGAGTCTCCTTTGTACGGGGAACTCTACCTAAAACACAACCTGTACAATTATATAATCACATGACCCATCCAAGGTCCAATATACAATACTGACCACACCAGGTCTATTTAAAAGTAAACATTGACCACACGGGGCCCATTTATCCATACTTATACAAAAACATGCACCGTTATATTAAAATAATCCATATAAACTCAGTTACAATTATTTTACACATTACATGCCCAAAACATAGTTTTACATAAACCAAGGTTAAAGGCCACAATCCGGCCTTTCTTCACCCTTGAGGGTCCAAGTAAGGGCCACCCACCGGTGTGTATCCAGCACCTGAAATATTTTCCCGTATAGGGTGAGCCATGCCTAGTAGAGTAATTCCTACATAGGCTACTCCCCACCTAAGTGCACATGCAATGCTCATATACAACATTTCATATTCACATCAACATTTCTAGTAAGAATATGCATTCAATGTTGAAATTTATCATGTCATGCCATAAAATGAGATGAGACTCACTCATGAATATTGAGACTCACTCATGAATATCAACCCGAGCCCTTCCCAGCTCCTCAACACATGCTAGTGCCAATGTGTATGGAATTTTCATTTATGTTACACATCAATGACTTTTACCAATCTAGGGTCTTTATATGGGGTGGATGTTCATGGGCTTACACCAAGGGTCTCCAACCTACTCGAAATTTATGGACTTTCACCAAGGGCTCTACGTACACCCACACATTTCATGGTCCAAGCCAAGGAAGTGCGTATCCCAATCATCGGGCCTTGCACCCGAGAGATCTTCTAGTCCCTTCTTGTTAACCCCAACCCTAATTACCATGCAACCCGTGCAAATTGGCCAGGTCTTCGACCAAACTTAATTGAGTCCACTTGTTATCCACCAAGTGTGGTGTTGGCGACAACCATACACACACCCATATGATCCAATGTTACCGTGCATATGCAATATGATGTCCCATTGTACAATGATAATATATTCATTTTGCTATGAAAGACATATGTACAATATCATCACATTTCACAGATCCCATGGCAAAATTATATCATAATTCCCATAATTTTCCACAATGTCAAGGTATAATGTCAATATAGCACAAACATGTATATATATTGACGATTTTCATAAAACAATTCCAAGCTTGTTATCACAATTTTTATGCCAATAACACACTTAATCACAAAGGCATAATTTCAGCCTAAAAATAGTCCGTAAAATAGCCTAAAAATAGTTCATAAAATGGCCTAAAAATAGTTCGTAAAATGGCCTAAAACAGTCCATTTGGATAGCCTATAGGCAGCCCCATTTCAACCACTAAAATAGTCCAAAAATAGTCCATTATTTCATCCCAAAACAGTCCCTAGTAGTCCATAACTTTAGCCCCTACATCGGCCCTAGAATAGCCTCAAAGGAGAGGAATAAAATCAAAGTAGGAAGGACCCTACCTCTTGTACTGTGAAGGAAATGATATAACTTCCACAAACTTCAACAATAGCCCAAGAACTTGATTTCTCCAAAATCTTTTTTTTTGTTCTTCGGTGAAATCCACTTTTCTTGGTACGTAGACATAGCCCTTGTCGCAGTGATTGACTTTAACTCTTGGTTCGAGTTGATCCGAGCAACATAACTTCTTGGATCGAAAGAAGAAGATTGAAGATCAAAGCTTTCTCTCTTCTCTCTCTATGGCCGGCCAAACAAGACTGAAAAATGGTGAGAAATATCTGATTTTTTAGCTATTTGCCCCTATTTATACCCCCTTAATGTGCGGTCCAAATTGCACAGCGTATTTTCTACTTTCGGATCCATTTTTTGTCCCAAAACGATTCATTATATCTTGAATTAATGATCTCATTATTCGATAAAATTTGACAGGGTGATTAGGTTTTGCAATAGGAACCCAACAGCGAACTCCGTTTCCTCATCTGATGTCTAGAACATGAGTATTTTAAATACGCATTATAGTGGCAAATTACTATTTTACCCTTTCTTAATTTTTTTTTGAAGAAGTCCAAATTTACTTGGGTTTTACAATGCTGGGACCTGCCTCTTGCTCTCTCTTTCTCCTCCTTAGCATCAAGCTCTTCTTGTACCTCATTCACTCCTTGGGTGGGTGGCACCTCTGGTCTAGCCGTTTGGGTGCCAATATGCCCTTGGCTCCTCCTAAAGGACGCCTTCTTCAATGGTCCCATTGGCTTTTGAATTTCCATTTTAGGCCTTACCTTGACCCCGTGGTCTTTGCATATCTCAGTCACCAAGGTGCCAAATGGGAGTGAGCTTTGCTTCACATCACAACCCTTCTTCATTTCACAAGATGAGAGAGGGGAGGTATATGCTATGGCTTTTCCCAAGTGCATAAAGCAATCGGGCCATGTCGGGTAAAATTTCATTTTTTTGTCCTATTGGAGCAAAGTTTGACACCGCAATCAAGTTTAGCATATTGTATTTGTCAGTCAGCTCCCCTTGGCGGAAAAATCTTCGTCCTGCCCAAGAAAAGTTAGCTACCCCCGTCAGCTTCTTCCCCACCGTATCATTGCCACATTTTTCCTCGGGGGATAAGTAGGATTTAGGACTCAAGGTACTTCTTGCCTTATCTCCCAAATGTAGTCCTCACAGACATCTATATGGACTCCCCTCACATAGTTTTTTAACTCCCCATTGATAATTTCAGTGTTGGAGTAAAACTTCCGCACCAAGTCAATCACGGCCTCCTCACCTTTTTACAAATACAAAACCCAACCTCTCCTTTCCATCTCTGCCATTATACCCAATTGAGCAAAATCAGTCAAAACCACATCCCTTTCACAAACCACAACATGCATTTGATAGAAATTATCATACCTACCAGCCTTGAGTGCAGTAGGGAAGCGAGTCTTGCCATATCTCAGCGTGAGGGTGGCCTCTGTTCTCTCACTTCGACCACTTCCTCTACGAAGTTGGGTTCTTGGTTGATTGGGTTACGCTTGGCAGGGAGCTTGACTCTAGGCATGGTGTTTTTTGTTTTTTTTTTCGATTTTGAGCTTGTGAGGGCTTGGAACTCTTGAATTTCTTGGTGAAAAGAGGAGTTTCGATGTGGGAATAGTTTTGGGAAGGTCGATTTCAAGTGGAAATGGGGAGTGGAGGATATTTTGAGGACTGGGTAGCAAAGAGGCAGCGTAGGGTTTGGAGGTTTTTTTTAATTTTTGGGGAATTTTGAAGTGGAGAAGATGAACCAGGCTTTTATCATCGTTCAAAGGTGAGACGTTTGAACGTCAGTTACGTTCGAACATAGTTAGAAGGATTTTTAAAAAATCGTTCAAAGGTGGATATTGTTCGAACGTGGTGAGCTCCCAGTACTTTTGAGTTTTGTTAGAACCAAAGTACTGTAAGCTCCTGTCGTTCGAACGTTCTATTGATGTTTGAACGTTACCATCGTTCAAATGTTCTATTAGAGTTCGAACGAGCTGAGCTCCCAGTACTTTTGTTTCCATCAGAGACTTCATCAGAGGCTGAGTACTGCAATCAACTAACGTTTGAACGTCACTTGGCGTTTGAACGTTGAATCAAAAATCACAAAGTACCCTATAAACAATAAAAGCAAACTAAACACAAAAAGTTGAATCAAAATTCATGGTGTCTCAGGATAAGTCCCTACCCACACTTCAGGTTGGTATTCTGGGACACTCCTTACTCGGCCCATGTTTTCATTTCAGTCAAAAGAGTTTGTACAAAAAGATTTTTACACCTTTTTACAAGAATTTGGACCCTTGGCTTTCATCACAACTACTCTAATCCGAGTCTCCCTCCGTATCTGTGTAGTGAGGACAACTAGTGACTCTTCCAATTTCCTCTCACACAAATCGGTTAAGCAAAGAACCGGAATAGCATGGCGTCTTAGGGTAATCCTTACTCAGCCCATTCACTATCCAATCTAATCGATCGAGTGTGCGATCGAAATTTTTTTCAGAACACTGATTGTACCTTTTCTCGTGAAAGACTTTACCACACTGTTTACATGCACCAAGCCTTTGGGCACGACAATGTTTACCAAAAGTGCTTCTACCACAGAGGGGTTTCTTTTGCTCTTCTCGGATTTCATTCTTTCTCACTAGTCTTGCTTTTTTCATGATCATAGTATGCACTTCAGATGGAAAGGTGCGTAAAACTCCGAGACTAAACCAAAAAAGTTTAACATCCATGCTTTGTATTTTTTAAGACTCATTATTTGGTTCTTTAACCTCTTCCAGTCACAAAGACGATCAAAGCTGACTCACAGACATCATCATTAATTTGTAAACAATACAAGGCAGGGTACACAATATGATCAGAAATAGCCACAACAATAAAGAATTTTACGGGTACAGAATATGAACTGTTCTCTCCCCCCAACCTAAACTGAACATTGTCCCTAATAGTTTGAATTTACCGATATGTTGAGCTTGGAGATAAGGTTGAAATGTAAAGATCTGTTCATCTGCCAAAAACCTACAAGCAAAATACACAAATTAATCATCTCTTCACAGATCTGGGTTTCCGCTAGGATGGAAACCCTTGATTTTGAATGTAGACAGAAGAAGAAGAGCCATGTACAAATAGAGCAAACACATGCAGATTATAAGACAAATGACTAGGTCTTCGGGTAATATGGTCATGGAATTGTTGGGAGTTGGGTCATGTTTACAGAGGATCGCTAACAATGAAAAAGAAAAAGAAAAAGAAGAAAAAGAGAAAGGGACAGAAGGTCATGGTAAGAGAGGAAAAGGGGGTGGGGAAGAAGAGAAAAAAAAGGGGATGCCTTATAAAGGCGTCCGCTCGGGTCAATTTTTATCGGGTTTTTCTTGACCCGACCCCTTTTTGTGTCAGTAGACTTAATTCTCAGAGGGATTTTATGGGTCCATTAAAAGAATGATTTTCACATTTTTAACAAAATTCTCCAAAAATAGTTAAAATCGCTGACCATTAACAGTAAAGGTATTACCATTCGAGGAATTTTTCACTTCTACTGCTCCATGTCCAAACACCTTTTTAACAATGTAAAGTCCTGCCCATCTTGATTTCAACTTACTAGGGAAGAGGTGGAGTCTTAAATTAAACAACATGACTTTTTGAAAAGGTTCAAAAGACTTCTACATTATGTTCTTATCATGAAAAATTTTCATCCTGGATTTCGCAATCTTAACATTCTCATATGCTTCATTTCTCAACTCCTCCAGTTCATTAATTTGCAATTATTTTGAAAGCCCAACCTTGTCTAGGTCAAAATTCATTGCTTTAACGGCCCAGTATGCTTTCTGCTCCAATTCCAAAAGTAGGTGACAAGACTTTCCATAGACTAATCAATAGGGAGACATGCCTAAAATTGTTTTAAAAGTAGTGTGGTATGCCCAGAGTGCATTAGTTAGTGTTAATGTCTAATCTTTGCAGTTTGGATTTACCATTTTTTTCTAAAATTAATTTGATCTCCCGATTAGCCAATTCAGCCTGTTCACTAGTCTGTGTGTGATAAAGGGTTACAATTTTGTGAAAAATCAAATATTTTTTCATCAAATTCTGGAAAGGGTGATTGCAAAAATGAGCACCCCCATCACTTATGATTGATTTCAAAATTCCAAAACGGGACAAGATATTTTCTTTCAAAAATTTGATCACTGTCTGGTGATCATTATTCCGACATTGACTTGCCTCAACCCATTTAGATACATAGTGTATGGCTACCAAGATGTATAGATAACCAAAGGAAGGGGCGAATGGTCCCATAAAATCAATGCCCTAATAGTAAAAAATTACAATCACAAGAATCGGGTTTCAGGGCATCATGTTTCTTTTTGAAATGCTTCCCAACCTTTGGCATCTATCGCAAATTAAACAAAAGGCATGAACATCTTTGAAAAGTGTGGGCCAGTAAAATCCACACTGAAAGATTTTTGCACCGGTTTGTCTTGAGGAGAAATGGCCACCACATGCTTTAGAATGACAAAAGGTTATTACTTGTCTGCTTTCCTGAGGCGGGATGCAACGTCTTATGATTTGATCCTTACAGTACTTAAATACATATAGATCTTCCTAAAAGAAGTTACGAACCTCCCTCAAAAATTTCTTTTTGTCCACAGGGGAGAAAGACGGAGGGAGTGTTCCAATAGCAAGGAAATTAGCAATATCAGCGTACCATGGAGTCTCATCAATTATGAACAGTTGTTCATCGGAGAATTTTTCATTGATTGGCTGTCCATCCTCGTGAAATTCATAAGTTAACTTGGACAGTTGGTCTGCCACCACATTCTCAACACCTTTTTTATTCTTAATAACTAGGTCAAACTCTTGAAGTAAGAGTATCCATCTTAAGAGCCTAGGCTTGGCATCCTTCTTTGTAAGCAAGAATTTTAATGTTGCATGGTTAGTGAACACAGTAACAGAAGAACCAACAAGATATGGATGAAGTTTTTCCAAAGCAAAAACTACCGCAAGTAATTCTTTTTTAGTTGTTGAATAATTCATTTGAGCATCATTCAAGATTTTGCTTACATAGTAAATGACATATGGTTTCTTATCCTTTCTTTGTCCCAATACAGCACCTACAACATAATCACTTACATCACACATTAGTTCAAAGGACAGAGTCTAGTCAGGGGGCTGCATTATTGGGATAGAAATTAACATGCCTTTAAGCTTATCGAAAGCTTGCTGGCACATTTTATTCCAATCAAAGATTACATCCTGAATCAGGAGATAACACGTGAGTTTTTCTATGGTACTGAAATTTTTTATGAATCTCCTGTAAAAGCTTGCATGTCCTAAGAATGATTGAACATCCTTTATAGTCTTGGGAGCAGGCAAATTCTCAATCAGATCTATTTTTGCCTTGTCAACTTTCATGCCCTCAGACGACACAATGTGACCTAAGACAATGCCTTGTCTTACCATGAAATGACATTTCTCTCAATTAAGCACCATATTGGCTTCTTAACACCTTTTTAGTACCTTTTCTAGATTGGCCAGACACAAATCAAACGAGTCACCGTAGACAGAGAAGTCATTCATGAATACTTCCAAATATTTCTTGACCATATCATTGAATAGACTCAACATGCATCTTTGGAATATTACAGGAGTGTTACAAAGCCCGAATGACATCCTTTTGAATGTAAAAGTGCCAAAGGGGAATGTGAAGGTAGTTTTCCCCTAATAATTGAGTGCTATCTCAATTTGATTGTATCCAGAATAGCCATCTAGGAAATAGTAAAATTTATGGTCTGCAATTTTTTTTAAACCCTAATCTAGAAAGGGAAAAGGAAAATGGTCTTTCCTAGTCACCAAATTGAGTTTTCGATAGTCAATACACATCCGTCATCCTGTGACGACTCTAGTGGTTTTTTTTTTTTGTTGGTACTAGTTTATTGGCTTCATTCTTGACCATTGTGACCCTAGACTTTTTGGGCACAAGTTGGGTTGGACTAACACATTTGCTATCGGAGATGGGAAAGATTGTCCCTGCATCTAAGAGTTTAAGCACTTCCATTTTCACTACTTCCTTCATGTGAGGGTGCAATCTTGGCTGCATTTGACTAGAGGGTTTGGAATCTTCTTTCAAGTATATGGCATGATTGTAGATTAACAGGCTTATACCTTTCAAGTCAGCGATGGTTCACCCAATGGTGCTTTTATGGCTTTTAAGAACTTCAATCAGGTTAGACTCTTGCAAGTTTGTGAGCTTAGATGAAATTACCACTGGGTATGACTCGTTCTCTCCTAGGAATGCATATTTGAGGTTACATGAGAGAGGTTTCAGTTCAGGCTTTGGTGGCTTGATATTTGATGAGAGTGGCTTTGAGCCACTTGGTGAAAGTTCTTCGAATTTGGAGGTCCATATATCAACAACATGAGTCAGGCAATTCTTTGGATCATCATCTGTTGTCTTAGATGTAATAGATTCTAACAAAGAGGATTCAGTGGTATTTTTCACAAAATGTGTTATTCAGATGGAATTTATTTCTCTCTCTTCTTTGTCTTCTCCTAGGTGCTTTGCAACATTGAAAATATTTAGCTCTAGAGTCATATTCCCAAAGTTTAATTTCATAACCTCATTCTTGCAATTGATTAGTGCATTTAAAGTTGCTAGGAAGGGTCGACTAAGAATTATGGGAATGGGGTTCTTTGAATGTTTTGCTGGCTGAGTATCTAGGATGATGAAGTCAACAGGGAATACAAAGTTGTCTACTTAGACAAGTACATCTTCCACAATACCCCTAGGGACTTTTATAGATTTGTCTGCCAACTGAAGTGTGACACTTGTGGGTTTGAGTTCTCCCAGACCCAACTGCTGGTAAACGGAAAAAAGGGAGCAAGTTGACACTAGCCCCTAGTTCTAACAGTGCTTGTTCAATTCTAAAGTTTCCAATGACACACGACGCAGTCGGACACCCTGAATCTTTGTATTTTGGAGGGGTTTGGTGTTGAAGCAAGGTACTGACATGTTCTATCAGGAAGGCTATTTTTTGAACATTCTGGCTTCTTTTGACTATACACAAGTCTTTCAGAAACTTGGCATAAGATGGAATCTATTTGATTGAATCCAGAAGTGGGATGTTAATTTTTACTTGCTTAAAAAGCTTATAAATTTCAGATTGGTTATTCAACTTTTGTTCAGTTTTGAGTCTATGAGGAAAAGGAGCAGGAATAGAACATGAGGGTTATTCTTCCTTTGATAGCTTTGGTTCTTGTTCAATCATGGGCTCGGGTTCTGCTTCTCTCACACATTCAGGCTCAATTGGTTCAGGCTCGACTGGCGAGTTGATTGGGATTGACTTAGGTTTTGGCTTTGGAAGTAACATGTTTTTGATGGTCTTGTCAATCACCTTGCCACTTCTTAGTGTAGTGACAACTTGGGCTTGGTCTTGTGGATTTTCCATGGTTGTGGGATTTTCCACCTGAAAATTGGCCTTGTGGTGGTTTTGGTTGGGCAGGAAACTTGTCGTTCTCATGTGTGGTCCTGGATTGGGTCAATTTTTGGATCTGGCTTTTAAGATCCTCAAAAGATTGAGTGGTCTGTGTTTTGAAATCAGTAAAAGCTTAAGTGGAACTATGGTTGTAGTTCATTTGACTTTGCATGAACTGATTCAGTGTATCCAAGGTTCCTCTTTTGTGGTGGTTGGTATGGTTGGTATGTGGGAGGTCCTTGAGGTGGTGGGTGTGAACCTTGTTGTTGGTTCATAGGAGTTGGCTGTGTGTTTCTCCAACTGAAGTTTGGGTGGTTCTGCCACCCTGGATTATATGTTTAAGAGTATGGGTTGGAGTAAGGCTTGTTGAAGTTGAAGACAACATTTGTTTGTCCCAACAAAATCTTTTTGAATGCTGGAATAGTGGGACACTCCCCAGTAGGGTGTCCTGTCATTGCACAAATCCCACACACTTGTTCTGTGGGAGGGCCAACATTAACTTGATGAATCTTTTTCATCTCTAAAGCTTCAAGATTTTGAGATAGGGTGGACATTTTTGCTCTTAGGTCATCATCATCTCTTGGGACATACTTATCCCCTTGGGAAGTAGATGGTTTAGCTTCAACAATGGTAGGGGAGGCTGAGTCCCACATTTGAGAACTATCAAATATGGTATCAAAGAAATTGAATGCCTCCTCCGGACTCTTACTCATAAACTCTCCTTGAGCCATCATTTTCGACAAACTGAAGTAGTCTAGTGGGCAAGGAGTCGTAGAAAAATCCTACCAAAGTCCAATTCTCAAAAGCTTGGTGTGGGCAGGACTGAAGTAGATCCTTGAATCTCTCCTAACTTTGGTAAAAGGTTTCTCCTTCTTTAACCAAAAAATTCATGATTTGCCTTTTCAGTGCATTAGTGCAGTCTAGAAGGAAAAACTTTCTGAAAAATTCATTTTGTAGTACTCGCCAGTCAGGTATTAGAAGGGCTTTTAAAGAATTTAGCCATTGTTTAGCTTTATCCTTTAGAGAGAATGAAAATTTTTTCATTTTGGCTAGCTCAGAATTGTCTTGAAATGTTCCACATACTTCCTCAAACTCTTTTATGTGCAAATATGTGTTTTCTGTTTCGAGTCCATGGAATTGAGGAAGTAATTGAATTGTCCCTGTCTTTATAGTAAAGAGAGGTACATCTTCAGAAAAGATAAAATAAGAGAGGACACTATTTTTTGTGGGATTTAACTAATTCCGCAGATTTTGAATGTTAGGCACTTCCCCCTCTCTCATAGGAATTTCTCCTCGTCTCTCATCATTTGTCATTTTACTTTCACAAGAGTCTGGTACTAATCTAGGTGAAAGTGGTTTCGGTTGATTCACGACCCAAAAAATTCTATTGGCAAATTTTGATAGTGAAGAGCGTTCTCAGACATAAAATTAATTAAAACAACTTTATACACAGTAAAGAAAATTTATACACAAAAAGTGAGGTCTTTTTACCTTTTACCGTAAACACCTTTTATGAGTCCCCGGCAAGGGCGTCAAAAACTTGACTTGATCCGAAATGTGTGCACCCAAGTGCAAGCGGTCAAGTTGTAGTAATAATTCGATTAAGTTCGAAGTCGAATCCACAAGGAACTATGATTGGTGTTTGGAAGTAAGCAATAATAGAGACCAAGTAACTGGAAACTTTGAGGGTTTGGAGTGGTGGGATTTCTTGAATAGAATAGAAGATTCTTTTCAAGAGTCTTCTAGACAAAATATAAGATAAATTCAAATGTAAAATAGTCACCCTTTAGCTTGAGGATCAAAACATGTAGTTAATCATCCGGTTTATTACACTTGTGTTTTATAACTCAATTAACTCCCGTATAAATAACAAGTTAATCAAGAGATAAAGGCGGACTGTGAGAATTAAGCACATGATTTCGATTCCTTTCAAGAAGTGGACAAGAATTGCCTGTGCCGAGATTTAACCCGTCTACAAACAAGCAAGTGTTTCTACAAGGCATCCCATGACATTAATGTTCCATTCTTTAGATAAATCACGATAATAGTGAAGATTGAAATGTATCATGAAGATCTAGCCTAGGTACTTGCCTTGAACCAATAGGTTTTTCCATGCAAGAGTCATCTGTGACATAGAAAAAACCCATAGTTATACAAAGTACCGTAGCTTTACTAGATGCATTCAATCCTTCAATAAATGATATATAAAACATTAAAGTGTAAAGGAAATGCACAAGTATAGCTTCCAGACAATCAATACATATTCATCACCTCTTACTAAAGAGTGAATGAGGAACTACTCACTCTTCATGGCTTGAGTAAAGCTAGAAAAGTGAGTGATACTCATCCCTCCAAGTAGAGAACTTACATGGTAAAGTGCAATAAATGAAGAGCCGATCTTCACTAAAGAATAAGTGAATCACGTTCCACCCTTCACTGTAATGCCCCAAAAATCACCTTGGACGACATTACAATTTAAAATCATTCATATCATGAGAGCACTAATATAATCCATAAATAAATGGGACTTCATTCATCTTCCATAAAATATTTACAACATTACCCAAATTGATATGCCAAACTATGGCATTTACATCCCAAAAAAGTAACTATCATAACACAATGGAATTACAAAAGAAAGCTAGACTTCACAATGTTTCAAAAATGAATTTCCTAGTCTTAAAAAAAGATAATGTTGCTCTAAGCGTCCACCTCGGGATCCACATTCCCTTCTATAGGAGTCTCCCAGTGTGTCGGATCATCTACTCCTAACTCCTCGTCCAGAAAATAATCTGAAAAATATTATTTGTAGGGGGTGAGCACAAACTCGGTAGCAACATTTCTCCCGTACTTGAACAAGGTTTAGAAAAGCATATAAAAATGGTCGGTCACCTTTCACAAATAACATATATGAATTTTGAAATAAAATAGGGACAATTAAACAGATCTCAAGTTTAAGCAACACCAGTAATTTAATGCATAAGTGAAACCAATATATAACTAATAATTCATTTCACCATAAATCGTTTCTCCAAAGTTCTTGCGGAATCCCATACTTTCCAAGATTCTTGTAGAAACTATTTCTGGTACAATGAACAATAACCCACCACTGTAATATACGACTAATAATCCATTCCACCATAAATCGTTTCTCCCAAATTCTTGCGGAATCCCATACTTCCCAAGATTCTTGTAGAAATTATTTTTGGTACAATGAACAATAACCTATCACGGTATTTGTATCTCAGGTATGAAGTAAGACCTCGTATGGTCACCATCGAAAGCATCATGTCCCACATATCCACAAACACAAATCCTCACAAGGATATCCAACCTTTGGGAAGAGCGTGTGCCAACACCATGGCAATGACGAATACAACCCAGGCATTAGTATACTAATCCTCTGACACGGCACCCGTGAGTTAATAGTGGTTTGATCCTCGCAAGGCACCAACCCCACTACGAGTGGTAGGATATGTCCAAACCCGCAAGGAGTAAGGAGATGTCTACCCACTCCATGATACCCGATTAATCGTAGCCCATGTTTATCCAAACAACAACACAAAAGATACAATACCAACAATTCCATCTATAGCAAACAATTTCCAAAATCCCCAATTTCATGGGTATTTCCAAGAGCACAAGTAATTTCAACAATCTCCAAATTTCACATGTATCATTTCAATAGAACATTGAAGAAAATGCAAGAGATCATCCTCAATATCATTTTGATACACAACACAAAGTACTAAAGTTTTTGAAACTAAATTTAGGTGAATATAGAGGGAGAAATCCATATTTTCCTAAAAACTAGGGTTTTAAAGCAACAAGAGATTTCATGGAATCAAGAACAAATGCATATAGAATTTGGATATCAAGAACAAATGAATATCAAGTTTTGGTCTCAAGAACAAATGAATGATCGAGGTTTGAAATCAATACAAAGGAATATCAAATTTAGATATCAAGAACAAATAAATATCAAGTTTTGGTCTCAAGAGCAAATGAATAATCAAGGTTGGACATCAATGCAAAGGAATATCAAATTTAGATATCAAGAACAAATGAATATCAAGTCTTGAAATCAAGAACAAATGAATATTAAGAGAAAAATCCATATTTCTCAAAGAGAACTAGGGTTTTTATGGCTATTTAACCATAAATACTTTCAAGACATGGTGATATTTGTGAGAACTTCAAGAAACAAGTATTTCATAGCATATATCTAAGACTTAGAAGCAAAACATACATATATATAAACCCTAACCTCAATGGACAAGAATGGAAGAAACCCCTACCTTGTTTGTAATTTGGGAAGAAATGTAGAAGATTTGATCTTTCCCCCAAGTTGAATCCACTCTTAATCTCTTGTTTTTCTCCTACTTTCTTCCTCTCTAGGACTTTCTAGGGTTATAAGTGTTGAAATAGGGTTAAAAAAGGCATCCTAATGTATTTATAGGGTGAGAAATGGAGACAAAACCCGAAATCGGGTTGAACTGGGTTTTACCGAGCATACTGGTACTGTGTACCCATACTATTTAGCTTCTGGAGTTCGAAGTACCAGTACGCTGTACCGGTACACTTTGTCTGCTAAAACTTCTAGCATGCTTGTGGCCTATTTAGAGGTCAAATTGGAGAATTTTCGTGAAATAAACTTTTGTAGCCCTAGAAGTCTACTATCCACTGTCAAATATTCAGATCAATTAGACTTCAGAATAAAAAGTTATGATAAAAAAAACTAGACAATGTCCAAAATCCTTTTTACCCAAATTCTCTATAAAATGTGTTTTAACTCCGAAATACTTCCTCACTTCTAACATACCCCATATCACCTCTCCTAGGGTTTATCGACCTCCAGATTCAATGGAGACGTTATCTTGATCTAAAAATATTTAGAAACTTACCTAATCACTATTCTCCAAGTTAAACATATTCAAAACTAAGTTTGACCCAAAAGTCAATTCATCCAAATCTCAAATTTCATGATCAATCCTTCAACAACAATTCTAAGTTTCTAAAATCATTTTATTCATATTAGGAGAACTCTTAAGTTTCTAAATAGTATCCTTATTTATTTTATTTTATTTTAATACGAGGTCTTACATTCACGGCTTTGGTAAGAAGGAAGCTCAAGCAATGGAAGTGAAAGACATAAACAATGAAAGTAGAATAAAGCTAGTCACTACTTGGAGGGTGGCTTCCTCAACCAACAAATGGAGGGTTACTTCCTCAACCAATAAGTGGAGGGTTGCTTCCTCAACCAAAAGATGTAGGGTTGCTTCCTCAACCAAGAAATGAACTAAATCTCTTGATACAAGTAAAAATAACATACATCTAAGATTAATCAAAATGAGTGGGATTCTAAGCCTCCATACAAACTTCTTACTAGTCCTTGGTGTATTCTAAGCCTACTAACTAAGCTCTCATTCCATACTTTACAAGAGAACAAGAATGCCCCTTAAAGATCCCCTAATGGGAGTATTTATAAGCAAGGAAAGGGAGGAGGGAAGATAAGAGAAGATGAATAGTGTATGGCACCCAATAAAAGTGAAAACCAACTACTTTGCAGGCAATCTATGGATGACGTTTGAACATAAGTTGACATTCGAACATTTTTTTTGTTTTGGCTTCATGGACGTTCAAACGTGGTATGACGTTCGAATGTGTCTTCCGTCTTTGCTTTAAGGGCATTCGAACGCCAGATGGGGTTTGACAATATCACTCAAGTGGTTTGTGGTCTGTTGTCTTCTGTGGAAACCTACTTCCACACTTCATGTAGAGTTTGGCGTTTTGCACTCATAACTCTGGTCTTCAATCAAATCAAGTGGACGTTCGAACGTGAGTTGGCGTTCAAACATGGTACTCAAGTACCTTAGAGTCTTCTATCTTGCATGCAACACGCCATATCTCAATAGTCTGGTCTCCTCATAGTTCAAGTAAATGTTCGAACGTGAGTTGGCGTTCGAACCTAGTACTTAAGTTCCATCCTTCTCCAATTTTGTTCCCTTATGCACTAGTGTTACACTCAAGTGTAATATTTGTTATTCTTGAGCCTTTGTTCACTTTAGGACCTAAAATATCATCACTTAAACTCCATCAAAGTATAATTAGTACTAAAAAGGCATAGTCATATGTAAATTTAATTACTAATCAACACATTTTCTCCCATGAATTGTATATCCTCTTTCGAGTTATTACTGACTTAAGTATCAGAGTGTCTTCGGTTGGTACTCCACCGGCTTGTGGCAATTCGTTCTTTTTGCAAGTTAGAGACGATATCGAGTACTCATCCTAGACAAATCTCTTTATTCCAACTGGTGCATATTTTTCCTCTTATAATTGACACTGTCTATTGGAAACGATAATTAAGTTTCCTTAAATTACAAAGATAGCTATTTATGGGATTGTGCAAACGTTTCAAGTTTTTGATTAATTATTGATGAGCCCGAAATTAACTGGGCTAGGCCCAATTAATCAAGAAAGGCTCTCTCCCTCATGTCACCACCTCACTAAACCTATATAATATAAGCCCTCTCCACATGGAGGGCATGACCTTGAGACCCCTACACCCATTAGTTCTCTCTCTCTCTCTCTCCCAAAAGCATTGTAAAACTCCCGGAGCTACTCTTCTAGTGACATTATTCATCAATAAAGATCTTTGACCACCGCTGCCGTTCCTGAGAGTTGAGTAGGTCACCCAGACCGAACCACTATAAATCTTCGTGTTGATTCCCTTATTTACTATTTTGCCATTGACTGCCTATTTACCGCTCATTAATTGTGTCTCTTGATATACTCGACTGTTGATTTTACACAATACCAATTTGTGCATCATCAGTTTGGTGCCATATGTGGGAAACAACTAGTTTTCTACTATCTTTCAATCCATGACAATCACCACCAGATCGATGAGTCAACAACCGGGAGACAACAACCCGGCCCACCTAGAGGAGGCTTTGCCTCCCCCACACCCTCAAAACCCTCTACTATTGTAGCTGGACAACATCAACAGCTTTTACAGACTATGCAACTGCTGGTAAAACAAAATCAGTAGATCATTCAATTAATGCTCACCCTAGGGGGCATCGCCCCTCACCCTGTAGGAGGAGCCCCACTCTCTCCAATGGGAAAGGAGCAACAACCCCTCCCTTCTGGGCATCAGGCATTTTGTTAATGCTTAATATTTTATATTTCACTTTCTTACTAAATGATTGAATGCATCTAGCAAAGCTAAGGTACTTTGTATAACCGTGAGTACTTTCTATGACATAGATGACTCTTGCATAGAAAGACTCATTGGTTTAAGGCAAGTACTCCGACTAGATCTTTATGACTAACCTTCAATCTTCACCATTATTGTGCTTCATTTAAAGAATGAAAAATTAATGCAATGGTTGGATGTCTTATAGAAATACTTGCTTGTTTATAGACGGGTTGAGTCTCGATGATTAACCCTAATTAAGACATAATTTAATAGGTAAATTGTGTTAGTTGAATAAAGTTAAACTAGTCAAAATAAATCAAATTAGAATTAGTGTGTGAATAAAGGATAATGCATGAATTGTTGTTCTTTTCAGGATTTTGTGCGTCAAAGCTACAAACTACTGGGGAGCCAATTGCATTAAAGCTACAAACTACTGGGGTGCCAATTATCAAAGCTCAAAACAAAGGGGGATCAAAGAATTCAAGGCCACCTAACAAGATTTTCAAGTCCACCAAACAAGATTCAAAGCCACCTAACAAGATTTTCAAAGCCACCTAACAAGACCCTTCAAGTCCACCTAACAAGATTCAAGGCCACCTAACAAGACTTTCACCCTCCCTTGTTGCCTATAAATACCACCCCTTAGGACTTGTAAAGCATTCATCTTTTGGTAGTGGAAAACCCTCCAAAAGTATTATTGCTTTCCTTATTGCTTATAGCTTTCTTTAAGTATTGCTTTCTTTTATTGTATTCTTGCTTCCTTTTAAATTTATTGCATTCTTTTACTTTAAGTATTGTTTTCTTTTATTGTGTTGCTGCCCTTTTTCTTCCATTGCTTGAGCTTCCTTCTTCCCTTAGGGGAGTGAAACTCTTCCACTTTTCTAGAGATTTACCAAAGCCGTGAAGGGTGGAACGTGATTCACTCATTCTTTGTCGAAGATCGGCTCCTTGTGTAAAATGTGTTACCTTGTAACTCCTCTACTTGGAGGGATGAACATCACTCACTTTTCTAGTTTTAACAAAGCCATGAAGAGTGAGTAGTTTCTCATCCAATCTTTAGTAAGAGGTGGTTATCCGGAAGTTAAATTTATGCAATTCGTTTATGCTTAGCTTTAGTCTTTATTTTTT